>JBAWJQ010003028.1:0-161240 GCA_037783105.1 Bactrocera zonata | reverse complement strand
TTTGCTTGCTGGGCCACATTAATCTTATGTACAGGGTAGGCCATTTAAAGTTGACCCATCTGGCAACGCTGTAACTTTTAACAGCGCTGACAAATCGGCTAATGTCATACCGCGTTAGAAGCGTCATTCGAAGACAATTTATACCATGGAACAGTACACTCCAAAAGAACGCGCTGAAATTGTTCAGCTTTATATTCAAAATAACTTTTCAATTGTGTTAACTCAACGTGCGTTTCGCAAAAAAAATAAAGTGAAAAGTGCTCCAGTTAAGAACACAATTAAGTCTTTATACGCAAAATTTGTGAACACCGGTAATCTCAGTAATGCCAGTCATGCATCCAGACAACGCACAAGACGTTCTGATGAAAATATCGAAGCTGTACGAGCCAGTATTGAGGAGACTCCATCGACATCGAGTTATCGCCGCTCTCAGGAATTAGACATCTCTCGCACCACTCTCCGACGCATAATTCATAAAGATTTGAAGATGTTTCCATATAAAATTCAAATGGCACAAAAACTAAACCCAGCTGATTATCCGCGACGCCTTAATTTTGGCAAATGGGCAAATGGGTCAACTTTAAATGGCCTACCCTGTATTTAATGTACTATATGCTTGTAATTATTCGCAATAAATAATATAATGGTAAAACAAAGGAAGAGTGTGCTAACACATGTCGAGAGCACATATGCAACAAGCTACGCGGAATTCGTGGGGCATGCAACTAATACTACATGCAACAATTGTTGACCACTATGCCAAAAACGATTGGAACAGCAGGTATTAAATTGAATTAGTGGAGCTTTTCACTGCCAAAATAACATAGAATACAAAATTTGTTATAAAATTACAAAAATATTTCCGAAATAGTGGAGTGAAACAAAACTTTATATAACAGTTGCATGGCAGATAACAGTGATTATTTATAATATTGGAAAATTGTTTCCCATTTTGTTTGAATTTTCAGAACATTAAACTTATACATACCTACATTAATTTAAAAAAAAATAATAAATATTAATTCTATGGTATGTCAAATCCAGAAAGTTTACCTAGAATAATAAAAGCAAATTAGAAAGGACTCGGCCTAGAATATAGATGGTGATACTGGAGTTAAATCCATATTATTTTTAGTTAGCACTAACATTCCAAAGGTGCGTGTATAAATCTGATAGCTGTCAGATAATTAATTTGTGGATTAAACCATTTTGAGTAAAGAACCTTTTGTAATTGTGAAAACATGAATAAAAAGGAATCTCCCGTGTTGGTAAAATATTGGTTTTTAAAAGAAAAAAATACAGTTGAAGCAAAAACTTGGCTTGATGAAAAGTTTCCGGACACTTTCACTGCAAATCAACCATGGAGGATTAGTATGCAAGTGTTGACCAAGAGAAATGAGCACCGAAGATAGTTGGGTATGAGAAAGCTCTGTGCAAAGTGGATGCCGCGCAAGTTCACTTTTGACTAAAAACAACGACGAGTTGATGATTCGGAGCAGTATTTGGAGATGTTCAAACCTAATAAACTTGAATTTTTGCAACAAAGTGTAACAATGAATGAAACACGGCGCCATCATTTCACTCCGAAGTCCAACCAATAGTCATCCAAGTGGACAGCACACGCTGAACCCGCTCCAAAGCATGGTAAAATGCAACAGTCGGCTGGCTGGCCTCAAAAAAAAAGAAAGCCAATGAACAGCGGTTATACAAAGCGTTATTGGACCGTTTTAAGGACGAGATCGCCGAAAAATGGCCACATTTGAAGAAAAAGCAAGTGCTGCTTCATCAAGGCAATGCACCGTGTCACAAATTAGTGGAAACGATGGCGAAAATTCATGAATTGGGCTTAAAATTGCTTCCGCATACATCGTATTTTAAAGATTTCGTTGCCAGCGACTACTTCCTGTTCTCAGATCTCAGAACATTGCTCACTGGGAAGAAAAGTTCGTTAAATGAAGAGGTGATCACCGAAACTGGGGCCGATTTTGAAGCAAATGACAAATCGTACTACAAAAATGTTATCTATGAGTTGGCTGGTCTCTACGTCGAGACCTAAAATTAAAAGCATACAAAATACAGTTTGAGCAAGAACTGAAGCCGATCGACCTTCCCAAGAAAATTCTATATGCTCTTGAAATGTTCCAAGAACATCCCACTTTTTCGAGCCAAATTTTTTCAGCGATGAGCCTTATTTGCGACTCAATCAGTATGTAAACAAGCAAAATTGCCACATTTGGGACAAAAAGGAAACTGGAGTGATTAAATAGCTGGCATTTCATTAAAAAAAACTATGGTTAGGTGTAGTTTGTGGGCCAGTGGAATCATGGGTCAATATTTCTTGAAAAATGAAGCCGGTGAAAACGTAACCGTCAATGGCGTATGCCTTCATAACCTATTTGATATCTGAAATTAAAGCTTGTGATCTCGGCAACATTTGGGTTCAATAAAACGGCGAATCACCGAATTGGACTCAACGGATGGACCATCTGACACGGAGTCGCGGCAAACATTTGAAACAGATGATCTGCAAAAATTAAATTCCAAAGACTGTGCCCAAAAAATAATTTAATAATAATTTGATTTTAAAATGCGCGCGTCGAAGCATTTGGAGAATAATTTTTTTTTTAGGTTGGTAGTACTGTCAGTCACATTGATGTCAAATTTCATGTCAAAATATTCATTAGTGTTTGAGATATGTGTTGGTTTATGAGCTGCTAAAAGTGAGTTTTTCGTTTTTTGCGATGTCGAAATTTGTTGAACAAAGAATTTGCATTAAATTTTGTTTACGGAATCAATTCTCTGCTGCGGATACGTTGAGGATGGTGCAGAAAGCCTTTGGTGTTGAGGCTTTGTCTAAAAAATATGTTTACAAGTGGTATAGTGAGTTCCAAGCTGGCTGTGAACGTGTCGAAGACGAAGAGCGTCCAGGGCGACCATCAACCTCAACCGACGAAGCTCACGTTCAACAAATCAAAGATTTGGTGTTGAAAAACCGTCGATTAACAATTAGAGACCTTGCTGATGAAGTTGACATATCGAAAGCTCAGCCAATACCATATTGAAGGATGTTTTGGGCCTCAAGCGCATCAAATCTCGACTGGTACCGAAAACATCGAATTTTTTGGAAAAAAGGCGTCGCGTTAAAGTGTGTGAAATGATGCTATCCGACTACCAGGGTGTCATGAAATGCGTTGCAACTGGCGATGAGACTTGGATCTATGCTTCCGACCCCGAAACAACCAACCAATCGGGCGAATATCGTGCCAAAAGAGAGCCGAGACCAAAAAAAACGCGCCAAAGTGTTGACTGTTTTCTTCGGTTATCGTGGTGCTGTGCATTATGAATTCCTTCCAACCGGTCAAACAGTCAACAAGGAATATTATTTGAACGTTATGCGTCATTTGTGTAACGCTATCCGCCTAAAAAGGCCGGAATTGTGGAAAGATAATTCTTGGTTTTTACACCACGATAATGCACCATCCTATACTGCCCTCGTAATTCGTGATTATTTCGCCAAAACCTCAACCCACATCGTTCCGCAATCACCGTATTCCCCTGATCTGGCGCCGTGCGACTTCTGGCTGTTCACCAAGCTCAAAAGACCGCTCCGGGGACACCGTTTTATACGATAGAATAGATTCAAGCCGCAGCGAAGACGGAACTGAAGGATATGCCGGAAAGTGACTACAACCAGTGTTTCGAAGAGTGGAAAATCCGTTGGCATAAGTGCATTGCATCGGGAGGGGATTACTTTGAAGGGAATGAAATTGATTTGGAAGAATAAATAAAGAATTTTCAAAATAAATATAACGTCACCTTATTTTTTGGGCACAGAGTATGTTTATTATTTCCCAGTTACTACTTTAATTTTTGTAGTTTAATATTAAAAAAAAACTCATTTCAAGGTAAATGAAAAAATATCTGGAAATAAAAACACATTTTACAAATATTAACGAAATTGAACATCGGAGGCTGTCGTTAGTTATGTAACAACCACAATTACAACAATACTACTGAAAAGTATGAGACCACAACGGCCATAACCTAGCTATTTTGGGTGCGTCAATAGCTGTTGGGTTGTTTTTATAATATTATTCTGCGAATATGGAATTTTTTAAAGCGTTTCTCATAATAACCGCGCGACAGTAATCCATCCATACAGTCGCGAAGTGTGTTTCAGCAACTCAAATATATTTCATTAACAAATGACCGCTTTCCAACACTGCGACGCGGCTGAAAAAAAGCATGTAATTACAAATTTAATGAAATATGAATGCAAGTAATGCATATATTGAGCGGCGTTTTTGTTCAATAGCTTTAAATTGCAAAATATTCCCGTGCTAGTTCGACTCATTCCGGCAGCTGTTGTTGGTTTTTGGCATTGGCTTTTTGCCGAGTGTCGCCGCGGCTGTTGCCGCGCGTGTTGACGCTGCTGATTTTTCCGGGTGTCATGGCGGCGCATCAGCTGCGTCAACATGGACGCGCTGCAAGTGCAATACAATTTAATTTCAATAAATTCAATAAATGCAAAAGCTCTTCTGACAAGCGAAACAAATACAAATTGACATGCAGCAACAGCAACAACATCAACAACGACAGCGACGCTTATAAAGCACATTGGCAACAAAGAGCTGTAAGTGCTGACAGTCGAAAAACAAAAGACAGCAAAAATGTCGCAGTTTTCTGCCGAAAGGAGTACGCATTTGTGTATGTGTGTGTGTGTGCATGTGCATATAGGGATTTAAATAAATTGGCGTTGCGCAAAAACAAGCAACAATGACAATAATAACTTGCCACACCATTAATTACAACAATTGTCATCAATACAGCAACAACTTTTGCGCATTAACTGCACGCACGCGAAAACTCCGTGTGCATTTTTTCATTTAACTCACATATATGTCTTTACACACCCATACACAGATGCAAAATTAAAAAACCATCGCGAGAAAGTGATAAAATTGAAGTGAAATAATATTACAACAAATACAAAATAATTTGCAATTGTGTGCAAAAAGTGCTACAACCAACGCAAAGATAACAACAACAGTGTGAATTATGACTGTATGTGTGCCAATGGAATTATGAAAAGACAAGAAACTGAAAAATGTGCAAATAACTTAAACAAGATAGCGTCTGTTTTGCATTGTCAATGAGTTCTTATGCGTTAACGGTATTAAGACAAATGCAAGGCTTGTTTAATACTTAAACAAGAGCGGTGTGATAAGTTCTTAGCCTACAAAACAAAAAATTGTTCAGCTCACAAACTCTCCAGCATCATCTGGAGAATTTGAGAAAACGATGATCATAAGAATTTCGGGTCATGCACGGGGTTAAGTCATTGTTTCGAAAGTCTCTAGTGTTCACCAGTGAATACTGGATACTTGCTTCGCCGACGGTAACGAAAAGCTGCAGGAACCCCTTAAGATTTCGCTTAAGCTGCGTCGGTTGTCAGGTGTGAGCAGACGCAACAGTCACCGTACCGACAGCTTTATCATGCTTAAGGGGGTATTCAAGTCTAGAAATTTAAAAATTATTATAAATAATTTTTTTTTTTAATTTTCAAAATTTAACTATTCAAGAATATGTGTACAAGAGGATTTTTCAAAATTCAAATTATTTTCGGAGATATAGGCGTTTTTCTGACCCGGCATCCAAACTGGTTCGGCCGGAACGCGAACCTTTAAACGCGTTTTTCTCAAAACTGACATTTTCGGAACGATACCCACGATTTCTTAGGTTCTACTGGACCGATTTACTTGAAATTTTTATAGTCTTCTTTATAGGCTTGTCTATGTTTGGAACTAGCCCCATGTCCAAATTTTTATTTTTATTATTTTTAAAAAAATCGAAATAGTCAGAAAAACTGATCTAAAAAAACTTTTTTTTTTAGCAGTCGTTTTCCCACTTGTCCGTATTTCCGGCCATTGCGTCTTTATTCTAGATTAATAATCTTTTTTTCTTTTTGGTTTTAGATAAGTAGGAGGGTTGAAATCATGGGTATGGTCCCGTGGAAATTTTTAGAGACCCCCCACTTCGTCAGCTCATAATTTTTTAAATTTTTTACTTTTTTTAGTTTTAAAATTTTTTCGCTACTCCTCTAAAATTAACAAATAACTAATAAAAAAATGGATTGTAAAAATATTAATTGCCTTTTTTTACGACACTATAAATATTACCTGAAATTCATGCTTCTAGACGGGAATACCCCCTTGACATATCTATCAAGAACCACGTAGTCTTTTGTCCATTTTAAGCAACTTCAGTGATCTGACAACAAGAGAGTATGGACATCTGTCACGCGGCAGCCAAGACAACGGGGTCTACCTCATCAAAACCTGACATACGACCACGTTGAAAGTCATTAAACAAATATTTGATGATCATCGTCGTTGGATCAGAGGCATTCAGATGGTCTTTAAATTCACTGCTCGATCCCTCTTCCCTAAATGACAATATATTTTCCCATTTTTTAAAAATCCTCGCGCTTCCTCACGGGGTGAAAACTAAGCTATTCTGTATTAATGAGAATATAATAAATTTATCTTAATAAAGTGGGGCTACGAAACGTTGGAATGCTTTTTTAGACATATGCTTATCAAGAATAAAAGAAAATTAATTTATTTTGCTTATTATTTAGCTTTATTATAAAGAGAGAAGTTTGCGATAAGCGTCCGCCGCTGCACGGTGGAGTCATGTGTAGAAGTTCACGCAAGTGAAGAAAGTTCTGTAAGCGACATTCACTTGGCTCAAGCAGATCACGTCTTCCGGTCTTAGACCAAGTATTCTCTGGGTAGCCAAAGAACATACGTTTGAAGGCGAACCATCCACGTTTGTGCGCTGGGTTTAGGACCCGGCACCTAAAAAATCCTAAACATGAAAAGATGAATGAAAGGAGCGCAAATTCGGTATGGGATTCGTGGTAGGAGGGAGACTCCGTCTCCGAGTCCTGGCATTCCCCCCGGTTAATGAATGTCTATCCACAATCCACATCAAAGCGAACTACTTCCAAAACGAAAAGAAGACGAAGTTACCAAATATATTTATGTATGAGCGCTTGGAGAGCTGCCCCCGCCACGATGTTAAAATTGTGCTTGGCTACTTTAAAGCATGGGTGGGCAATGAAGGCATCCTTGGCATAATTTCAGCCTCCATGATGAAACATTCCCAAACGGGTTGAGGCTGATCGACTTCGACGGAGCCCGAAATATGCTTATCTCTGCGCCCGTTCATCAACAACTCAGAATAAACGGAATTGTGCAACGGCATTTGAAGCTCCTTATGTTTAGCTGTAAACGAAACCATATGTTTTTGGAACAGGCTGGTACGATGAGGATTGCCGTGTTGCAGTGGAGAGAAAACATACTGGCTACCCCGCAACGTTACGCCAACTACCGTGGGATAAGCCTCATGTCGTCCGACTCGATTAAAACAATCTCCACATCGTTTGAAAGAGCAGTTGGAAAGGGACCTGGCTACATTTGGAGTCTCCAATTTCAAATTCAAGCTAAAAGGCCTACTTTTCGACCACTTTGTACAGCAAATTGGGGACGTATGTCAGTAATTATGCGTCGCATATTATCTTCCAAGGCGCGAATTGTCTCGGGCTCCCTGTTAATTTTTGTGTTCTTGTAAAAATCGCCCTGATTTCAAAATCTCTGTATTCAAAATCCTCAAAACCAAAATTTAATTTTCCGTTTGAGAAAATTGATGTAAAAGAGTCCGTTTTACACTCTATGATAACTTTGCTTTTACAAACTTTCAGCACTTGCAGTCCTAATCGGTCCAAAGCGAAGTGTCCTCAGTTATTTTGCGTAAGAATCCTGTTTGTGTAGGCTGCTTTTGGAATTGGTCAAAAAAGTTACTATTTTTCAATCAAAACCGGTATTTTTAGAGAGAAAGGAAATTTGGATAACATATTTATTTGCATACATAAAACTTAGGAGCGTAAATATAGAGATTTTTAGGTTGGGCATTTTAAGTTTTGATGATTTTGTGTTTGGAGATTGAAATTTCGGGAAATTCAAGCCTCTCCCACAAACATTGCGTGCTCAGATTATATGGATCACAAATTACCTTGTTAGTCTACACAACCCACAATAATATTTTAATTGTATTGTTAGTAAAACTATCTACTAATTTTAGCATTTCTAAATAACTTAAAAACATTAAAATAAATTCCCTTCGCAACAATGTAAACTGACTCGCCTTCCCGAAGCCATCAGCTCTAAAACCATTAGCGATGTAATTCCCTTTATTGATTTTTTACATAAATTTCACATTTAAAATCATAAGGGAGCTAAGCTGATGATATTTAACAGCATTTATTTTTAATAACCTTTCAAAACACACACACATCCATATCGAGTATAAAATTTTCTAGAAAACAATAAAATGAATTATTCGAAGTACTTTCCCAGAAGCAACTAAAGTGACCTACGCTCTTTAAATCAAACACACACACGTTTTCATGTATGAGTTTGATAAATAAATAGTCAACAACTTTGCAGCAGCGATGACAGGCAGGCGCTTGGCCAGGTTTCTGGTAGAAATTTTTAAATTAAATTTAAATTTTTCATAGAACAAATTAATGATTTGAATGGTACGAGATATTTGTAGAACAAGGAGTATAAAAAGTCTGCGGACAACTTTCAGGAAAGTCAAATTCCTCCCTTATATTTTCACCACAGTTGGTCCCTATTGCTCTCTATGTCTCGCTAGGTGGTATGTCCCACCGAATATCTAGTTTTCGTCGAGTACATATCTTGTCCAGATCTAATCAGATCATCTTTACCAGTTAAACCACAGTGTCCAATATTTATTGTATCAAAAGTCCGCAGCCTCACTTATTTGTTTGTCGACTGTTTGCTTTTTATATAACTTTCCTTTCATAAACATTATTCCTGAACCCAGCATCCACCACGAGGTAGTCACGCACTGCACACAGTACATCGCTGTGGCCACAAATACACACAAGAGCAAATATAATTTCATAAAATTAATTAAAATACCTTCCAAGCTTTCAGCGCAGCTACAACAATAAAATAATTTGCGCTGGGTCAGGTTGAATTGAGGTTGTGTGTGTGTATGTGTATGCGGTAAAAATATATTTGTCAAGTTGACTAACAATGCTGATGATAACAAATAGGACTGGCTGTAGAAAATTATGAAGACGCTGGCTGACACTTTGGGCTCAAGGCCAAACAACGCACGACCACTTGTGCGCAACAAAAGCATAAAATCTCACAGTGGACCCATAAAAGCTTTTAGCTTTAATATATCACGCATACACATGTGGCTACATATAAATATATCTATAAATACATATATACATGAGTATATAACACAAATGTGCAGGCAACTTTTCCGCCAATCACACACACTCCTCATGCAATGAGCAACAGTGACCAAGCGACTAGAAAAGCATGGCAGCCGCGCAGACCATTAGCCGGACCGGCAGTGGAGCAGTCACATCCGCTCATGAGAGCTGGCAGCGGAAATGCAATAAAATTGTAATTAAAGCGAGACTAGAGTCCTCAAAAATAGATGTATGTATGGGAATAAGTGCTTGTTCAGGTTCACACGGTGAGAAGCATGTGAAATTATTTCTAAATGCGCTGGCTCGGACTTAATATATGTAACTATATGTTGTATGTATATACAAGTATATATACGTGCATAGAGATATATTTCCATAGTTTAGGCATGCCACCGCGCACATTTTCTGCATTGTTCTCACACTGCGGTCGCGCCCTCTAGACGTTGAACTTGCTCCTTGGCCGCGCCGTGCCAAGCGCATTTGTTTGGTTTAATGTGATTTTTAGCGTAAATACTGTTGGCGTATGCAAAGTCGAAATTAAATGAATCTACCGCAGACTTAATGCACTTGGCAATGCATAATTTCATTTTCAATATTCTGAATTCGTAGAGGTGAAATCCATACAGCGAGAATATGAGAAAGTTACGTATACGCCATGGTCATTTCTAGTGCCTGACGTTAAGGACTAGGGCAATACTAATTTTAGCTGAAAAAGTTGATATACATTTTTATAAGACATTAGAAGATCTTGAAGCATGGTTTCGGTGAAAAATATTTTTATATCCAAATTAAAGAGATAAAAAAAAATTTTTTAAATAATATTATTAAATACCTAACTAGCTTTAAAATGATAGGATTTATGGAAAACCAAACTATCGAGTAAAATATGCAATTTTTAGTTCTGAAGAAGGAAATTAATGATTCACTAATAAATGGGTGGGCAAAGAAGGTTTCTTTGGCACAACGGTCGGTCGATTCAACCTCTATGCTGAAACATCTCCAAATGGGTTGAGGCTGATCGACTTCGCCGAGGCCCGAAAAAAGATTATCTATAATACTAGACACCAGCATAAGAAGATTCATCAATCTATCTAACTGTCTCCGGATCGAAAAGCCACCAACCAGATCGGTGATGACGTTGTGATATACGGAAGACACGTCTCCAGTGTTTTAAATGTGCTTACGCTCCGAGGACCTAGCATTGACTCGGACCACTATCTTGTTGCAGTCAAGATACGCACTCGCCTCTATGGTACAAAAAACGCACGTCAACAAACATAAGCAAGGGTCGACGTCGAGAAGCTGCAATCACAACAGACAGCCGAACGATTTTTTACTCGAATTTCACTCCTCCTCTCAGAGAGTACTCATCAACAACTCGGTATAAGGGAACTGTGGTACGGCATTTCATGCTTCTTACGTACAGCTGCCACCGAAACCATTGGTTTTCGGAAAATGCAAAAGGACAGCTGGTACGACGAGGAGTGCCGTGTCGCAGCGGAAAGAAATAAGACTGCCTAACTCGCAACGTTACGATCGACCGCAACACGTGCAGGATGGGATCGATAGCGAGAGTTGAAGAGGGAAACGAGACGCATTTGCAGAGAGAAAAAGAAAGAGGCCGAAATGCGTGAGTATGAAGAGCTTGACAAGCTGGCCCAGAGGGGTAATGCTCGAAAATTCTACGAAAAGATGTGGCGACTAACAGAAGGTTTCAAGACCGGAGCATACTCTTGTAGAACCCCCAGAGTTCTATTTCTAGTGACTGATGCCCAAAGTATACTAAAATTATGAAAAAAACACTTCTCCAGCCTGCTTAATGGCAGTGAAATCATAACACCAAGAGAAGCGGACCCGATTCCCCAATCGATGCCGATGGAGCAGACGTTCACTCCCCGACCATGAAGAAGCAACAAAAACTGAAGAATAAAAAAGCGGCAGGAGTCGATGGATTGCCGGCCGAAGCATTCTAACACGGCGGCGAAGAACTGATTAA
This sequence comes from Bactrocera zonata, assembly GCA_037783105.1. Taxonomy (NCBI): domain Eukaryota; kingdom Metazoa; phylum Arthropoda; class Insecta; order Diptera; family Tephritidae; genus Bactrocera; species Bactrocera zonata. The sequence continues at coordinate 149,925 of JBAWJQ010003028.1, read as the reverse complement.
GAGCAAGCATCAGCTTCTTTGTAAAATATGGTGGGACAAAAGCATGCCCAACGATTGGAATTTATGCGTGCTCTGGCCAATCTACAAAAAGGGAGACCCCACAATATACGCCAACTACTGTGAGATAAGCCCACTCAACGTCGCATATAAGGTTCTGTCGAGCGTATTGTCTGAAAAACTAAAGCCCACGGTCCACAAACTGATTGGTACTTATCAGAGTGGCTTCAGGCCTGGAAAATCAACAACTGGCCAGATATTCACCATACGCCAAAACTTGGAAAAAGCCAATGGCATAGCTCATAACAACCGCCGCATTAGTTCTGCGTTCTCCAGGTTGAACAAAGATGCGAAGCTCTCCGTTTTTATACGAAGCCGCAGCTATACTGATTTCAAGCTAAATACCTTGTTAACTAAACGACGATCTCTTGTTCACTCTCAGCACACTTTTTTCCTCTTCTTTGAACTCGAAATTCTTATAATTCAGTTGTAAGCAGTAACAAAATATGAGTTTAACTTCAACACCGGAAATAAATAAACACAGTGTATGACTTCCTTTTGAAATGAATCAAATTTAAAAACTTTTTGAGACGAACAAACAATGGCAGGATTACCATTAAGAAGCTGAGAAGAAGCACGTTGCGAAGAAGCGCTACAATGACTTGCGACACTTTGTCGAAGATTTTAAAACATTTCACAGCTAATGTTGTTGCGGTTGTTGCTATATAAATATGTACATAGTATGAACTAAAATGCTCACGTGTTTGCGGTGACCAGGTGTGCGGTTCTGTCTGTATGTACTGGGAAAAGTAAGAGCTGCTGGGTTACTTAACTTTCTTTGTCCACAAGCGCTAAAGTGTTGCAGGTTTGTTGCCTTTGTTGCACATATTGTCGCACTCAAGGCTGCGGCACAAAGTTGCATTACAACGGCAACAACAATCATGACCACATCATTACTTCTTTATACTTTGTACTTTCTCCTTTCGAGTCTTAAGTGAAGTTTTCTTTTTGATGTTCGGTTGCTTTCTGCTCCACAACTTCGCTTCACTCGAGTGCAAGTGCTCGAAAGCATCGACGCTCGTGCACCGACGAAGAAAGTAGACTACAATGGCACCCTAAATTTGCGCAGCTTATGGGTAGAAGAAAAACTTTTGTATTTTGTACTCGCAAAGAGACACTTTTAGGGGACATACTTGAAAGTAGTTTTTTTTTTTTTTTGGATTTTCAACACACCGATGCGATGCTCATATACGTACACATGTGTAATTTAAACGTTGTATTTGTTGCAAGTACTGAATTTACATATATTATTATACTCTTCCCCAAGTGCAGACATATTCCATATGAGTACCAAATTGCAAGCCACTTACTTCAGTCTGGTCGAACGGCTTCAGTTAACAAGAATCGAGTATGTCTAGGAAGAACCAGGCGTAATAAAGAAGAATAAAGCTGAATGCAGCCACAATTATATTTAAAGGCAATCACTACACCTTGAGTAAGGACGGAGTTGCTGATAAGAGGAGCTATCCAAATGCGAACAGAAGTGACAAGCAAACTTATGAGTGCTTATAAACTAATGCTCCCTAAAATTTGTGCATTTTCAAACATTTTCAGGAATACTACAGGAAAACGTTTTTAAAAGTTTATCCAAATGGAAATCTTTATTATTTTAGCTTATTAATAGTTCTGTAGTGGTACTAGAACGAAAAAGAAAACATGAAAAGTTCAAAGCTTATAAGCTTTTGAAAAAAAAAACGATTTCTGGATCTGTTTCAGTTACTTATTATAATTTTATGGCAGCAGTTTTCAATATTTTTGTCAAATTCTTGTAACAGGAATGCACAAACTCCTGGTAAATCTACCATTTTATGGCGATTGCTAAATTTTTTCGCTCTGTAGGACTACTACCCACTTGAGAAACATGGTTTTAAGAAAGACTCATTTACCCAAAATCCAGGCGGACTAGTGCGCCCGACACCAAACGGATAGTAAATTTAACTCTAAAGTTTGAGAGTGTATTCTGTCAAATTTCATGTCAAAATATTCATTAGCGTTTGAGATACGTGTCGTTTTGTGAGCTGCTAAAAGTGAGTTTTTCGTTTTTTGCGATGTCGAAATTTGTTGAGCAAAGAATTTGCATTAAATTTTGTTTACGGAATCAATTTTCTGCTGCGGATACGTTGAGGATGGTGCAAAAAGGCTTTGGTGATGAGGCTTTGTCTAAAAAAAATGTTTACAAGTGGTATAGTGAGTTCCAAGCCGGCCGTGAACGTGTCGAAGACGAAGAGCGTCCAGGGCGACCATCAACCTCAACCGACGAAGCTCACATTCAACAAATCAAAGATTTGGTGTTGAAAAACCGTTGATTAACAATTAGAGACCTTGCTGATGAAGTTGGCGTATCGAAAGGCTCAGCCAATACCATTTTGAAGGATGTTTTGGGCCTCAAACGCGTCAAATCTCGACTGGTACCGAAAACATTGAATTTTTTGGAAAAAAGACGTCGCGTTGAGATGTGTGAAACGATGCTCTCCGACTACCAGGGTGTCATGAAACGCATTATACGAGTAACTGGCGATGAGACTTGGATCTATGCTTACGACCCCGAAACAACCGATCAAACGAGCGAGTATCGTGCCAAAAGAGAACCGAGACCAAAAAAATTTTGCCAAAGTCGCTCAAAAATAAAGGTCATGTTGACTGTTTTCTTCGATTATCGTGGTGTTGTGCATTATGAATTCCTTCCAACCGGTCAAACAGTCAATAAGGAATATTATTTGAACGTTATGCGTCGTTTGCGTAACGCTATCCGCCTAAAAAGGCCGGAATATTTGAAAGACAATTCTCGGTTTTTACACCACGATAATGCACCATCCCATACTGCCCTCGTAATTCGTGATCATTTCGCCAAAAACTCAACCCATATCGTTCCGCAACCGCCGTATTCACCTGATCTGGCGCCATGCGAATTCTGGCTGTTCACCAAGCACAAAAGACCGCTCCGGGGACACCGTTTTTATACGATAGAGGAGATTCAAGCCGCAGCGAAGACGGAACTGAAGGCCATCCCGGAAAGTGACTACAACCAGTGTTTCGAAGATTGGAAAATCCCGTTGGCATAAATGCATTGCATCGGGAGGGGATTACTTTGAAGGGGATGAAATATTTGGAAGAATAAATAAAGAATTTTCAAAATAAATACAATGTCACCTTATTTTTGGGCACAGGTACTTCATAAAGAAGTGTTTAATTATTCATGACAGTTTTGACCCTATGGAGCAGATCTGGGTCGCCACGGACTGTGTCCAACATCTCCTGAGTAATATCAAAGCAACGCTCTTTTTGATCGAAAATGAGCAATTTTAACAAAAACTTCGGGACGACCCCTCATATCCAAATCTTTGATTAAAATCGTTGGGACGAGCCAATCAATATGTTTAGGTCCTCAGCTTTCAAAAATTAACAAAACATTCAAAGTGGCTGAGTAACTAGCAATATAACGCACCAAACCAAATTAATAGAGATAGATATGGGGTTATATATGAATGACCAGCCAGATGAGTTGAAATCCGGCTGACTGTCCGTCTGTTCGTGTAAGCTGTAACTTGAGTAAAAATTGAGATATCTTGATGCAACTTGGTATGCGCGTTCCTTGGCTAAAAAAGGACGAGCGCGTAGATGGACGAGATCGGACCACTGTCACGTCCATAATACGCCATTAACGGAAAACAACAAAAAAATTTGGAGAATTGAAAGTGGAACCTCTAATAAGTTTAATGTACATATCCCCTAAACCACCAAAGCTACAACAACCAAATTTGCCTAGCACAAAGAATATAAAAGCTCCTACCCACTGTGTGAATATGGATAAAATCGGATGATAACCCCGATCACTGCCTATATAACGCTACTGTCGAAAACTAAATCACTAACCAATAACGCCAGATATATTATAATTTACCCCCGATATATGTAGTTTACGAGGGATTTATGGGAACCGGTGCAAAAATTTAACAATGGACGTAGCATCTTCCACCTTTTGGTGAAATCCCACATCTCTGTACCCGACCGATCGATTTCGACTAAATTTAGTAAGTGGCATTCTTCTCATATGCTATTATCACAATACGAAAATGGTCAATGAGCGATCCTCTGCTTGACGTTTTACACCTTAAGGTACTTCCCCGGATTTTATCCCTGCAAATGCACGAGCATAAATGTTCCGTTGCAAATTCGAAATTCGCGATACTTTTTGTACAAAACCTCGTATCTGAATATACAAAAACATTAAAAAAGCAATTTTTTGTTCTCACAAAGTAATATCTGGATGACAGAATCGCTGTTATTTTTCTCAAAAAACACATAACAATAAATATACTTTTTTCACACCTATTGCGAAGGCTACTGCCTTATTTATAACCACCGGTATACTTGCGTTGGATATTACACCTGAGTTTTGCTTTGCGGATGGCTACTTTACATCAGAACGCAGATGACAACCCTATAAAAATAAAAATAGAAACATAAATAGAAAAATTAAACATAAAAAAAAATTGAAAACCATGAAGTTCAAAATTTAAGATTGTTTAATAAATTTTTTTTTTTGAAAACCAACTGTGCTACTTTTTTCAAATAGAAACCAATAAATAAAAAATATTCCGGCATTTGGCATTTCTACATACCATATCTAGAATTGATAGTTATCGATAATGTACACAAAATGACGTCTGTCGACTCAGTTTTTTGCTTTTTTATATATATGTGCGTAAAGGGAGTTAAATTCTCTAAAATTAAAGGGTTTCCTAGGTTTTGAAGTTTCAAAAGATATTTTTTTTATATTTCTTTTTGAAAAACCATAAAATGTCTAGACATATGTATTTTCCCAAAGTTTCAAGGCAATCACAATAAAAACAGCCCAGACCAGTCGGCTACTTCAATCTTTGTTCGTGTTGTGTCTTGAAACTTCGTTTTCAAGGTCGGTGGCCACAATTTTACAGAAAATATTGAAATGAAATGTTTCATTGTTTTTTCTAAATACGATAACCTCGCGTTTTATCGAAGGACTTTTTTCGACTACAACTGATTTTTTCAGGCAATTTCTGGTAAATATTAAAACTAAAATCAATATTGTTTTGTTCCCAACTACCAAAAATTCATTTCTTTCCAAATCCTTCGATTAGTCAAGACCTGTACTCATCTACTAAACGATGAAATTGATTTTTTGATCTTAGATGAGTCTGTTATGCTGACCACCGCGAGAGGCATTTGGTGCCTCCGAAAACCAGCAGTCAATGGCTGAATTTCCAAACACTTCTTATAAAAAATTCACAAAGTATTATTCAAGTGTTGCTCTTAGATATGCTCCAATTGCTGAAAATGAGCGTTTTTGCGGCCGTCAAAACCCAAGTAATCCCTTAAATTTTATTATAGAATGCAGAAAGTAAGAGATCAATAAATGTAAATAATCTGGCGCATTTTAGGTCCAGCTTTTCAGCTTTTTTATATGTATGTATCTTGCTGACAAGAAGTGATACGAAGCAAATATATTTCTTTATAACGGAATCCTCAGATTTTAATTGTTGAGGCTCAAATTCTGGCGGAAACATGAGTTTTCGTGTAAGCTTTTGTACCGTGGACAGATAATAGTAAGACTTTTTAATTTAAATTTCGCATAAAATCTTGTTCGTAAATATCTATTTTTTTCTTGGTTAATATGACTATCAGTGACGTTTTTTCTAAGTTTATATGTCAGTGACGTTTGTCCAAATTTCACATCAAAATAGTGTTTACTGTTTAGTATCCGTAGTGATTTTTTGAAGTAAATAAAGTGCATTCGGCGCTTTTTACGTGAGTGAAATTTTTTAAGAAAGAAGTTCCATACATTTTTTTGTGAAGAATCAAATTTCCGGTGCCGAAATGTTTAGAATGTTGCAAAAGGCCTTCGGTGATAATTACTTGCGAGCAAGTGTTTTTGGTTGGTACAAATTATTCAAAAAGGGTCGAGAACACGTTGACGATAAATCACGTCCAGGGGCCTATTTCACTAAACTACAATTCTACAAGTTTACAAGTTACAATCACAAGTTTAATTTTCACAAGTGTTGATAAATTGCGTTTCATTAAAATTTTGACAACACTTGTAGTTTTCTGCACTTGTAAACTACAATTTCTTCAATTACAAGCTCTTGTATACTTGTGATTTTTTAAATAAAATAAAATATTTTTATAAAGTTATTTTAATAAATTAAACATATGTATGTGTAAATATATGTATATTGATAATTTGTTTTGATTGTTATCACATCCCTAATCAATCAAAACACATGTTGTGTGTGTTTAATGTTGTTTGCCCAGTTGTTGTGTTTATAAAAAAGTTAAAAACTGTTTATTTGTAAAAATGGCAAATGAACATAACAAAATTAGTGTAGTGCGGGAGATCTTAGCAGCCAAAGACATTCTCTTTGGTAAGTTTAGCGATAAACACCCTTATTTTTTTAGTTACTACTTTTTGTTCTTTATACTTTTTTTATTAATATTTTTCTTATTTGTAAATTAATTAAAATAATTTAAAATAGTTTGTAGCCTAGCTTGGCCTGTAATGTCTGTTATGGTTTGGCTGTCTTCTTCTACATTATCGGAGTCACTAAGGTTAGTAATTGTGTAGTTTTCATCTTCTTCAGTGCGTGAAAAATTGCAAAGTGTGACGGCACAAGTAAAAGCATCGCTGGCCATTTCTGGGCTCACCCGCAAATAATTTAAAATGGGAAATTTTTTCTTAAATACCAATTGCATTTTCCACAACTCTTCTGGTTGAGGAATCAGCCAATCTTTCAGCGGATATGCTGAATCACCTAGAATGATTCCATTCTGAATTGGACCCCAGCCGTTTTCCATTCTGCGGAACAAACAACTATTCCGCAAGATGCGAGAGTCGTGAGTACTCCCAGGCCAATTTGCATAGGAGTAATAGAACTGGAGATCGGGTCCACAAACCACCATACACGAAATGGAGTGATTACCATATCTATCAACATAAGCTTCTTCATGCTCTTTGGGTGCATCTAATTTTATTAAAGTGCCGTCCAAACAGCCGCAAACTAACGGCATTCCTCTGATGGCGTAGAATTCAGTAACCACTTGATCCACATTTTCTGGCCATCTTACATACGTTGCAAACAAGGTGGTATTTATTGCAGTAACTACGCTTTTTACCACTTTGCACACAGTGGCTTCGCTCACACCATGCAAGTCACCTATTGCATGGTATGTGGTTCCTGTTCCTAGCCAGCGTAACGTAATCAGCAGCTGCTGTTGCACCGTTAGAGAATGGCTTCTACTTGTCTTCCTCTCCAGTATTGAACACAACAAATTTAACAACAAAAAAAATTTTTCACGTTTTAGCCTAAAACGCTCATTATACTCCAACGTGGATTCCAGGAATTCATATTCCAGACGTGGCCTAAATAGTCTTCTCCTTTTTAATGTGATTTCATTATCGCTTTCATTACTAAAATCGTATAATAAGTTCATTTTGCACACACACAAAAAATATGAGCTTCTTAATATAATATAAGTTTCACTTGCACACGTGTTCATTTATTTATAATATATGATTAGTGGTGTTGCCACTTATCGATTATTTGTAATAAACCAACAATGTGATTCGATTAATGTGTGTCATAAAATATTAAATATGTTTGATTTTGTGTTCATTTGAACTAATTTTTAAGAATAATTTGTTATAAATCAAATTCCAAATCAATTTATCATTCACTTGCAACTTGTAAAATTTTTTCTTAGGGTCTCCGTCGACCCTAAGGTTTTTTCTACAATTCTACAAGTGTACAAGGCAAATTTTGTTTAGTGAAACAAGATCACTTGTAAAAGTATCATTTGTAGACTTGTGACTTGTAGAATTCACTTGTAGCTACAAACTTGTAATTGTATTTTTATGAAACACAATGATTCACAAGTTCACAATTTCACATGCAAAAACACTTGTAATTGTGAACTTGTAGTTTAGTGAAATAGACCCCAGGACGGTCATCAACTGATGATCAACAAAGGACTTTGAGAGAAACGACATACGTTTTAAAGAATAACTTAAGAATTTTAAAATATTATGAGAAAAGTTTAACTATTTTTTGCCTACAGTTACAAGATTTAAGAATTTTCAACCTTTTTCCTGTAAGGAACTTTAAATAAAATTCAAAATCGGCAATCAATCAGCAAATATTTCACACGAATACTCTAAATGCAATTGCATTTCCCAGGAAAATTGGAAATTCTCACAATTAAGTTAGAAATTTTCGCACTTTCAAATTAAAATCAATTAGATTAAATTTACAATCAAATATTCACGCAGGCTAATAAATGTACCTATACTCTCACACATGATATATATATTATATATGTGTTAATATAAAGGTATGTAGACATATTTGCACAGGAGCACTCGCCAAGAAAGTCAGCGGGAGAAATGTATTGCGTAGACTTCTAACTTCAACCGCAAAACTCCTTAATCCAATTTCAGGCGAATTCGACAAAGGCAAGACAACTTTTCAGTTTAGGATGCGCCAAGGAACGCACACACGTTTACAAACATATATACATACACATATATATGTATGTATGTGTGACTATGTGTGTGTAGGCAAGCACGCGTGAAACTTTTTGCGCCACAGCAAAGCGTTTAAAAGGAAAAATTATATGCGAATGAGATGATAAAATTTCCTCAAAGTCGTACATTACAATAACAATGGCAACAACAACTACAAGAAAGAGAGAGGGGCAAACAAATTACATTGTAGCAATATGTGGAGCGAAGCAAGAACACGCATTCGTGTGTGAGTGTGTTTGAGTGTACTTTACCAATAGACACACACACACGCAAGCCTATGGAGCTCAACAGCTCGTGTGGCATAAATTACGCTGCCGCATAGTGAAGCGGACGCACAATGTGCAGGTAATTCTGGCTACACATATATACATACATACATATGTATATATTCAGCTATATAGGTATATACATATACATATATGCAACTCTGCATGTAGATATGTATATATATAGTAAATATAAATGTATGTATGTGTGTGCATGCGACATGCTCTTCGATCTAACCAAAAGTAACGTTAACTTTACACCACCGCCGCCCTAGGCTGAGACCAAGTTACGCAAACAAAAGTTAGAGCGGCATTGTGACGGACGAACAGGAAGCGCTGGCGTACAAAGCGGAGCGGGGCAGGATAAGAAAACGAAGTAAAACAATAACGAACTTTGGTCATAAAATTTCAAATGCCTACCGAGCGATTACCTCACATATACCAAGCACATACATCTATGTAGAGGCGTGTGTATGCCGTTAGTTGCATATTTGCGCGCCCAAAACTATGCAACAGTAAAACTAACCAAGTTAGTCCGACGACCAGCCAACAATACAAAGCCAAGCAGTAACTTAGTGAAACGTTTTTGTGCCACAAACACTCACACATGCATACGTGCATATATATTTAACCGCACAGCTCACTTCGCCTTCCCTTCGTAGCGCGGAAACGCTTGCGTGCAAATGCACACGTTGTCGGTCGTCGCGTCTGTAGTTAGATCACAGTACAAAAGCACGTTTTGTAGCACCGGAAGTGGAGCGCATAACAGTTATATACCTGTGTGCAGAAGTGTGTATTAATGTTTGCGCATTTAGCTTGCATATAACGGCACAAGGCAGCGACAGTCAAGCTTAGCTGCCATAAATATGAGTTGGCTCAAGTGTTTCTTAGCGAAAGTTTATATTTTATTCTTTTTACAGCTCCCACGCGATTTGATGTGAGTTTATGACGTGTTTGTTGCCTTTCCCCCAACATACCATATGTGCATTTGGCACACCAGTGTAACGGCACAACATAGATTCTACGTACATAATGGAATGAGCAAAACACAATACATGTGTTTGTGGTCGCCCTCAGCTTAAATAAAACATTCAAATGCATACAAATGTATGTGTGGTTATGTTGCTAGAGCCTCAGCTTTAATGCTGTCGAACTCGAGCACATACACAACTGATAACATATGTTTCTTCAGGCTTTAGTTCAAACACGCTTCGGTATTCGGCATGGAACTTAAGGCTTTAATTGAGTCTAGGGAAAATAATAGGTTTACAAATTTAAGCTAGCTCAAAATTTGTTAAAATTATATTGACATAAATTCTTTTGAGTTAACTCATCTCCAAATGAGCAAAATCCAATAGTTTTCGGTCCATAATTTCGCTTTTTACGAATAGTTTCACGCAAACGACTCATAACACTCAAACAATATTCCTTGTTGACAGTTTGGCCGGTCGAAAAGAATTCGTAGTGCACCACATCTCGTCAACCGAAGAAAACTGTCAGCATAACATTGATTTTTGTTCTGCTTTAACGTGGTTCTTTCGGTTTCGGCTCACGTTTGACGCGATATTCGTATGTTTCCGGGTCGTAAGCATGGATCCAAAACTCATCGACAGTAATAATAAATTTCCTGACATCCTGGTAGTTGGGAAGCAAATTGAGTAATTTTGGAACCAATCATGCTTGCACTTTTCTTAGCCCCAATTGATCTGTTAAAATTACTTTCACTGATTTTTCCGATATTCCAATGCTGCCAGTAAGATCACTGACTGTTAATCGTTGATTCTCAAGCAACAATTCATTTATTTTATAGACATGTTGCTGTTGATCAGCAGGTTATGTTGATGGCCGTCCTGAACGTGGTTCGTCATCAACGCGTTCTCGTCCTTCTCGTTCTCATCCCTCTTTGAATAATTTGTACCAACCAAAACAATTTTCGTCTAAGGCCTTTTCCAGCATTTGATTATGCACACAAAATTGAATGAAATTTCTTTGTTGCATAATTTCACTCATCCTAAAAATCGCAGAATGCACTTTATATTCCTCAGAAAGACAAGCGTGTACCAAACGCTAATGATTATTTTGAAGTGACATTTGGCACAGCCGCCACTGACAGCCATAGCAACCGAGAAAAAATAGATTTCGATGGTTTCGCGAGAAATTAAAAATAAAAAGTGTTTTTAGTTTTTTCTCATGGAATTGCATGTGCACAAAAAATAAGATGACATTGTATTTATTTTGAAAATTCTTTATTTATTCTTCCAAATCAATTTCATCCCCTTCAAAGTAATCCCCTCCCGATGCAATGCACTTATGCCAACGGATTTTACAATCTTCGAAACACTGGTTGTAGTCACTTTCCGGGATGGTCTTTAGTTCCGTCTTTGAATCTCCTCTATCGTATAAAAACGATGCCCCCGGAGCGGTCTTTTGAGCTTGGTGAGCAGCAGAAGCCGCACGGCGCCAGATCAGGTGAATATGGTGGTTGCGGAACGATATGGTTTGAGTTTTTGGCGAAATTATCACGAATTACGAGGGCTGTATGGGACGGTGCATTATCGTGGTGTCAAAACCAAGAATTGTCTTTCCACAATTCCGGCCTTTTTAAGAGGGTAGCGTTACGCAAACGACGCATAACTTCAAATAATATTCCTTGTTGACTGTTTGACCGGTTGGAAGGAATTCATAAAGCAGAACGATAATCGAAGAAAACAATCAACATGACCTTGATTTTTGAGCGACTTTGGCGCGATTTTTTTGGTCTCGGCTCTCTTTTGGCACGATATTCGCTCGATTGATCGGTTGTTTCGGGTTCGTAGGCATTGATCCAAGTCTCGTCGCTAGTTATAATGCATTTCATGACACCCTGGTAGTCGGAAAGCATCGTTTCATACACTTCAACGCGACGCCTTTTTTCCAAAAAAAATTCAATGTTTTCGGTATCAGTCGAGATTTGACGCGCTTGAGGCCCAAAACATCCTTCAAAATGGTATTGGCTGGGCCTTTCGATATGCCCACTTCATCAGCAAGGTCTCTAATTGTTAATCGACGGTTTTTCAACACCAAACCTTTGATTTGTTAAACGTGAGCTTCGTCGGTTGAGGTTGATGGTCGCCCTGGACGCTCTTCGTCTTCGACACGTTCACGGCCGGCTTGGAACTCACTATACCACTTGTAAACATTTTTTTTTTAGACATATCCTCATCACCAAAGGCTGCACCATCCTCAACGTATCCGCAGCAGAAAATTGATTCCGTAAACAAAATTTAATGCAAATTCTTTGCTCAACAAATTTCGACATCGCAAAAAACGAAAAACTCACTTTTAGCAGCTCACAAAACGACACGTATCTCAAACACACTTTGACATGAAATTTAACTTAAATGTGACTGACAGTACTACCAACCTAAAAAAACAATAATTCTCCAAATCCTTGGACGCGCGCAGTTTAAATTCAAATGTCACCTTAGTAGTACATATATGCTTAAGTAGATCTTGTGGTAGTCAAAACTTCTTACTACAGTCAAAACTTTTCAAAAAAGTGTTGAAATTAAAAAACAGAGTGAAACCCTCGTGAAAATAATATAAATACGTTTTTGGCATTTTTTTAGGGTTAAACTCTCTGCAGTTCCCAATAACACAGCTGTAGACTTATTTCGAATACCAAAAATTAAAATTATGCTAAAGTTGAATCCTTATGTTGAGAACAATTTTTTTTATTTGTGAATACACTTTTTTGCTTTTTATTTCCTACTTTTTTATAGATTTATGCAGTGATAAGATAAATTAATTGTACATGTTCATTTAATTATAATAATAATTATTTATAGTTTAGTATTAAACTCATGGTCAAAAATATATGAACGGTTTGGTTTTTAGTCAAGTTACGGCCATTTGCTATTTATTATGTTTAGTTTATGAACTAAAATCGCAACTACATATGTATTTCTTTAGCCACCAGTGTACATTCGTACCAACAAACGTGCTCACGCACATAAATAAATATCTACACATATATGTATGTATGTACTTATATACCATCTGCAGTCGTGCACTTACCAATTTCTATAAAGCTGTAAAATTTTAATTTTTATTCGAACGACGCATACATTTTTAAACGAGACGATCGCGAGACGTATGTACATTAATCGTATAACAACAAAATAACTTTGTAAATGCAATAACTTTAACTTTTCTCACTTCACTTTACTCCTTTTATCTCCTTGATATGACACAGAACACATTTTTTCAGCTGCATGCACGAACATGTTTGTCAAATATGCACATTTTTCACTACGGCACTCAATGCACATTTACACACATTTTTTATTGATTAACACTAAATTCATATTTATTTAGCACAAAACACACTTACTATTTCACGTTTCCATATATGTATAATTATATAAAAATAAAATAACTTCAATAAATTTTATTTTACTTACTTTCTAAAAACCTCTATCACGATCACGAACCGTCGCGTAATTACCGATGCCGACGCAATTGTAATATACATATGTATATATGTACGTATGTGTGTAGGACTACACTGCAACACAAAGCTTTGTTGTGTTGTTAATCGCGACGACGAACCGATGAGCAAAAACGACGACCACGAGCACAGAAGAATATGAATGAGAATGCAGTTCTCCTTTTTTCTAAGCCGAGCAGACAACAACTGCATTGTTTGTTGTTTGTGCAAATATTGTCAATAAACAGGTGCATGTCAGTGCATGTTAATGACTTTGCAGTGGAATGTTCGTGTGTGCAATAAGTGAAAACGAAAGAAGTAACAATGCTTTTACAGCGTGTGATTGCAGCATTGTGCAATGTTATGCTTAATATCACTGCTAATTAACAGGAATTATGTACATAGATTGTATTCTTGAACTTTCGCTCCAAGATCCAAGCTTCATCGCTAGTTGTAATAAGTTTTGTGACATCCTCTTAGTCGGAAAACATTCTTTCACAAACGTTAACGCGACGCTATTTTTTTTAAAAACTTAATGATTTTTGCACCAATCAGGCTTTCACTTTTCTATTAATCGTCGATTCTCAAGCAACAATTCCTTTATTTAAATGTTGATCATCAGTTGTTGTTAATGACCACTCCAGCCACTTTGAATAATTTCTACAAACCAGAAATACTTGCTCGCGACAATTTATTATCACTGACTTCAAAATTCAAAAACAAAACGAGTATTATAAAACACTTTTAGATTGTTGAACATGAAAATAATTATTTGTATACCCTGAACAGCATATATCACGCTAGCCACGAGGTTGGTAACACCCAGAAGCAAACGTCGAGTACTCTGCAAAATAAATCATGTGTGCATACATATACAGGGTTTGTCCGGAAAGTAATAGGAATGATTTTCTTTCTACTTCAGAGGGTGCGCACACTGACTGGTTTCGGTAGAGGGCGTTCCAGGCTAACGAACGAGCGCCTGGTCAGTTGTCCCCGAGCAACTGAAGAGTCAGGACAAACATTTTCGCGCGACATGTTTCTGTGAGTGATGCAAGCCGAAAATTAAGCGTTCGTTAGAGCAGGAGTACGCGATTAAATTCTCTGTGAAACTCCGTAAATCTGCGACAGAGACGTTTGCTATGATCAAGCAGGCTTATCCAGATGATACTTTAGCAAGATGTGGTGTGTTTCGGTGGGAGAAGGCCTTTCAGAGGGACGGAAAGAGGTCGCTGATGAATGAGCAAATCCAAAGTGAAAACGATGCTCATTGTCGTTTTTGACATCAAAGGCATAGTTCACCATGAATTTGTTCATCCTAGACAAACCGTCAACGCCAAGTTTTATGTAAATCGAGTCAGTCCTATTACTTTCCGGACAAACCCTGTGCATATGAGTGATCAGCATTAGAAGCTGAGACGATTTAGCGGATGTCACCCTCTAATCTTTTGTCCGTCCGTCCATCTGGCTGTATACACGAGAACTATTTCCCCAGTTTCTTGGGATATCGATTTTACGCACGTCCTTTTCTTTCAAAGAAGCTGCTCATTTGTCTTTGCAGCTGATATCAAACCACTATAGCATATTGATGCCATAGGAAGACATGGGAAATAGCGGTGTAATCTCTGAATTAATCGCTGTAATAGACTCATTAGAACTTATAGTTATCACACAAACTGTACAATCCGAACAAAGTTTTTTTAAGGAATCTTTTGTGCTTGTGAAGGGAGAAAAACCGATAACTTCGCTTGCAGAGAAGTGTATACATAAACTCAAAGCACAGATGTAAGTTTGTTTCATAAGTGCATGACCACTCTACATACATATATACGCACATATGTGTATATATACGTAGATTCGCACGAAAACTGCACCCTAAAGTCTGAGAAACTGTGTAAATTTATTTTCCCCGACGCAATCACTTAGTCACTCATTCAAAGCAGCTGAAAATGACGAATGTCTAGCAGTTTACCGGTGAAAAGGAAGACGAAAATAGCATAAAGCATAGAATAATAGAAAACCCACAACCACACCAACAGTGGGGAGCATGCAATGCGACAGAAAATGAGCGGTAAATTAGCTTCAAGTGCTTCAAAATTTATGAAAATGACATAAACCACTCACATGAAATGCGCACACACACAATTACATGCAGAAACGCTGAGATTCACCCACCCAACTGTCTGGAAGTATATGCGTGTATTCTAAGAAGCACAAAAGAACGCGCAGAGTCAAGTGACTCACTGCGCTCATTTTTCTACACAAGAGCTTTTTTTATACATAAGGTAGGTACATACAGCCATATATGTAGGCACACACTGCCATCTTAAGGCAGTTCCAGTGTGTCTTTTTAGCAAGCCTAAGTGCAAGTGTAATAGACAAATTCAACAAAATCAGCGTACACTGTTGTCACGCGCCTCAAAGCATGCTACGAATGGAAATGTATGCGCCACACGCGCCGCCAAGTAACAGATTTTATGACAAATGAAGTACAATGCAGCGCAAATCTTGCCAAATGAACGCCACACCAAACTGGCGCACGAACTGTACTGAGCCGAGCCAAGTGTCTGAGGTGAGCAGCTCAATTTTTTCCTCGCGCGAATGGTGAGTAATTGTGCGCCGGTGTGTGCGCGCTTGCCATCGCCAGGGAAATTGGCAATTTTCTAGGAGTTCAAAAGCCCTTAGGTACTTGGCTAATGAGCTAAGTGTAAATGAAGCGCCATACGAGCATTCTTCGGTGAATGGCGGCGCTTCAAAATGGTTGTGTATATGGTTTCTTTTCTTGTGTGGGTGTTAAATGGATTTCACTTGATAAATGTTGATTTTGCAAAAATTACTGTAAAAGGTAATTGCCGGAGATTTGCGCGTCTTATTTCATGTACATTATGCTCTTTTGTTGCAAATTCGTGGGGATGAGTCTTAAAAAATTATAAAATAATTTGGCAATGCAAATGAGAATAAGACGGAATGTTAAGTAGACTTTAGGTAGGGTGAAACTAAGACTGAGAAAGTATTATAAAATTTTTGTTATTTTATTATCGCGCTTAAAGCTTGGCAAATTGTTAAATATTTCTACTTTGTCAAATGACAGCTTACAAAGTGCTGTCAAAGACGTTAAGGAGAAGACACGAGTCCTCTAATTAATCATTTATATCTAGAATACACTTAACAAACGATCTATGTAACTGCCCAAAGCACATCACCAACCCACTAACAGACCCCTCTACAAGTCACAACACTGACACACTTTAATACAACACACCAAAGAACACCAATACATATCAAAATACCACTCTCCAATATATACACTATGGTATATATTTTCTGTCTATTTTTCTTTTATTTCTGGTTTTAATTCTGGTTTTTGTCTTCTTAAAAATGTGGTAAAAGTCGGATCTGCAATACCGAAAAAATTCTCAATTGTCTACGTTGAATGATTGACATCAGGGCACATGTACTTGAGTGTAACTTTTTCGGAGATGTTTAAGCCCATATCTCACCTTCTCTCATATTTTCAGAAAGAATTTCCTGGGTTTATGTCACCTTACTAGTAAGTACTTAGAAATGTCTCGTTTCTTATGTGGTTTAATCAATTGAAGGCAATAAAGAAGTTAATATTTTAAAGATTTTTTTTGTGATCGCTTTTAATATTCAATATAATTAAAATTGAGAGCGTACTTACACCGATTGTAGTTAACTTCCAATTTGTTTGAGATAATTTTTATAGTACATAGAATATTTTACGTCAAAATAGTCCTCTATCTCGGCGATCATTCATTGGCACTAAAAGTCTTTATAGCAAACATTTATTTGAGATTTTAGAACAGAAAAATATAGCTGAGAGCCAGAACCGAAGGATGAGGAGCGTGCGCTAACAGTTTGAAATTTGTTTCCAATATTTGACTATCATGACAAGATGCATGATTTTAATGAGACAGTACTTTCCACCGTTTTTTTTTTTTTTTCAACTATGCCGCTATTCCGCGATTTCGTTCCTAAAAATTCCAGTAACCCTGAAAAATACTGTGTTGGCAGACTGGTGAATCTTTCCATGCTTTGGATAGGCTCTCCCCGCAGATAACTATCTATAGAATTCTTGAGTGAAATTTTGAAGCTATATTTCTTATTAATGGCCGCATATGGGCGGGAAAATTCCGATAAGTTTCAATGAGCGCTCACTGCTCAGTAATACTAATACATTGTTAACGTTGGTATTTTCTAAGCCCACACAGCCCCCACCTCACAAAGAGCTTACGCATATCGAAGTTTTCGTGTACGAGCTGTTGATGCTTTTTTTAGAATTAGTCTTTTTGATAGCCGTTACTTGGTTTACTCGCAATTTCTTTCGCCTTTTCAAAATTAATAGATTTACTACAGAGAAACGTTTGCAAATCATGCAAATTTATTACCAAAATAAGGGTTCGGATTTCGCGCCGCATCAAGCGCTGAGTCCAACAGTCGGTCGACCTAATCGCCCAATACAGTCGGTAATTTGAGCAGCCATGGATCGGGTTCGCACCATGTTTACTCTAGTGTATTAAACGCATTTCCAGAAAAGTCGTACAGTATGGAGCGAAGACGCTATAGCTACTTTAGAGAGTAGTATCGCAGAAGACACGATTGAGATCAGTCGTCTTAGCGCGCAACGATTTGAGCTTTGCCCATCTACTTTATGGAAAATCTTGCGGAAGAATCTTGGATTGCGATTCAAAGTACAACTCGTACAAGCAATCGTTCAGCCAAAACGAGATGACTACCGATACCGATTTTTTTGAGATAAGAAAATGTATCTCAACAATAAAGCTCACTTTTGGTTGAACAGGTAATAAATAAAATTGCCGCATCAACCTCAAAAAGTACTGTTTTTTGTGATCTGAGTGCAGAGTGAATCTTTGGTACATATTTATTTACAAATTAATTTAGTTGTAATGTTGCAGCCAATGGGGAACGCTCTAGAGCCATGATTAATGACTTATTCGTGCTTGTACTTTTTTTGCTGTGGGCGACCCTTAATCCAAATAAGACATGACATACTGCCAATGAAACACACAATTTACTGAAGGAATCGTGGATTCGTGAGCGCATTATCTCCTTGCTTGGAACGATTGACGCGGGAAAGAGAAAATTTAGCGTCTTATGTATTTCTGAAATATGAGTTCGATTGCTGCAAATTTTTTTTTGAAAATTGGGCCTCTAGACCCGAATTAATGCGAGAAAGTCACGGCGGTCACTTGCCCAAAAAGAAAAATTAAAACTTTATGGAAAAATCTTATATTTATAATAAAGCTAAGGTCTGGGCCATATCATTAAATTATATGTATTTTAATCCATTTTTTAGGGGTGCCGCCTTTTGACAATCAAGAACAACCATTTTCTGTTCCTTTTTAGAAAATTCACAACATTCATTGTCTTCTCGTATGGCCCGTACGAAATTCAGAAAACCACTTTCGGTTGGTTGCTTCGTGTGGCTCGGACCGCACATAAGCGTATCAAATATTTTTTTTGGTTTCATCAACAAATTTTCCTTCAAAAAATAATGTTTCATTAGCAAAGAAAATTCTTCTTTATCGACATTTCCAAAACACCAAAATTTGGTCGCTCAAAATGCTTCATCTTTCGCCTCAAATAATCGTCAATTATGAAGCTTAGACCTAACTTTAAGGAGTTAGGGGTTATTAAATTCAACAATACCTTTTGAATATTGCCATAAATTTTCGAGTTAATAGTAATAGTTTTGGAGATACAGCCTTGAGAATTTGTGCGCTCGAGGCTTGCTGGGCTAAGTGTGCCGTCCTTAAACGCGTTTTTCTCGAAACAGTGTTTTTGAAGTCAGTTGGCCAAATTTCTCGCGAACTATTCTTTTCGAGTACAATTATTTGAAAAAATGTCTCGAAATTTTCACTGAAATTTTCATTTCTTTTGTGAAATTGTCTTCTAAAACTCCAATATTCAGTTTTTTTTTCTTTGTTCAAGTTCTAAGTTAAAGTTTTAAATGGAGAATTTATTGTGGAAACAATATGAACTTTTCAGAAACAATACGAGCTCCACTTACGTTAGCTACGTTGTTTAAAACAAAATAGTGTGTAGATCTTACCAACTCCTGCTTGAATTTTGCCTAAAACATTTAAAAAATATTCAGAGTTTTATACAAATTTTTAATTCTTAGGATATATTGTCCCAATATGAGTTTAACATGGGATTTATTTGTTACAATATTGTCTTTAACAGATGTCGAAAAGAAAGTGCACAGCAAAATAGATGGCAAATATATTGTATGAAAGCTCGGAAGATGAAGATTTTAGCCCTTCTGAGAGCAGAAAATATTACTGAAGCAGGCGAAGATGACAGTGATGTTTCCTATTCTGAACGACGACAAAGAACAACCCGAAGACGATTTGGGTGCAATTTCCGAAAAGGAAGAAAATCTATGTGGAAATGCCGCAAATGAACCAGTTGCTTTTGCTACCTGGACTAATCTAACGGAGGAGATAAACTTTGAACCCAAATTTGTAATGCCTTTGGAAAGAGAACCTCAAGTTCTGGTAACTTTTCCTTGAGGAGCTACCGAATTCAATGCATTTAGCAAGCTTTTTACAAAAAGTTTGTGCATTTTCATGGCAAAGTGTACAAGTCGGCTAATAAAAAACTGAATAGAGAGATAAACGCTAAGAGGGCCCTAACGGATGAACATGAAATATTGGTATTTCTAGGTGTAATAATGCACTATGTTTTAACTGCTTTACTCATTATCATAAATAAATATTTTCCCAGCAGAAAAGCTTCCACATTTCTAAATAAATATATAGTATTTCAAAATTAATTAATTAATAATAATATAAAACCTTATAGTGATAATATAATATGTCCCAGGGTAATGAAAGGACATAGTGATTTTTTAAGTACGCAGTACATGTTTTTTAACGTTATTTTCACATTTTTATAACAAAATGCCACAAAAATATCCTGGGAACCGAAATAAAATTCCGGCGCGAAAGGGTTAAGTATTAAATTGCCATAAAATAATGATACTCAGACACATTTCGTTTATAGCGCCACGTATGAAATAAATTTTGTTTAAGCATAACTTTTAAAAACTCAACTTTTAGTATCTGTTACGAAGGTTGTTTTGACAATTTTTAGGTGAACGCTAAATTCCTCTCAAAATATTTGTACTATGAGTGTTAATATAAATTTTCAAGGCTAAACAGGCAACCGAACTCACCATTAACAGAAAGTTTAATATGCATATACATATATTTCAAATTTTCATAATTATTTGTTAAGTAATATCCAAATTACTCACATGCACTTCAAGATTAATAATCCAAACACATTTGGATGGCTGCCAAATATTTGCAACATTGGACCAAAATAAAATCTAATCAAAACAAAAAGCATAGAGCAAAACTTTGTATATGGAAAAGAATAAGCTTAAAAAAATGGAAAAATAAAAAATAAATACAAAAATAAAAGCAAAAATATGGCAATAAGAATAAAATGAAACCAGAAGAGGCAAAGCAACGAAAATAAAGCATGAAATTCACAAGCATAGAAATGAGAGCAGAAAGTGCAATGCACCGCCGCCACGACTAGCTTGTCCAGTTGGTAATAACTAATGCATCACTGTCACTGTCATTGCAATCATTCAGCGCTGTGCTGCACTGCAATTGCTCTGCAACGCACAACGCTGCACAATGACACTGGCGAGACTCGTCATTGTTGCTAAATTATTGTTATTCTAGCCAAAGCAACCGCGCACATACATTCACATATATATATATATGGCTAAGTTCACATATACACATATACATGAGCATACTGCACACATACAAAGACTTTTTTATGCATTTTAACTACACATTTTGTTAGCAAGCAGTTTTATTACTGCAACTGACAGTAATAGAGTAGTTATTTCAAAGACTGTATGAGACTGTCAGTGTGTGTGTGAGTGTGTATTTTAAAAATACATTTATTTTAGTCTCCACTTTTTACTACCGTTGCAGTTGTGTAGTGTAACTTTCTATTGGAAATACTCGTAAAAACCGTAAATATACTCACTTTAGCAACTCAATTGTCAGTAACTAACGCTCAGACACTCAATTGGGGAAGCACTTTAAGTGCGCCGCATAAAGCTGACTCACTGCTAACTTGGAATTGTTTGCATTTTTACCTCTATTTCACCTTAAAGCACTGTTTATGCCAACAGGCTTATGTTACTATAGTCAATAGATTTGTATAGAAATGCAAATGTGTGTGTTGACGTTAGTTACTTTATGTTTTTGGTATTCTGATATGCAATGAAATGCTGCCCTGTTAGAAATTGCCATGATGAGAATAGTAAGAATGCAAATAATTCAGAATTCTATGGAAAATATAGAACCAAAGCACTTAGTATTAACGAAAGTTTCTTAATTTTTTTCATTTTTCGTCTAAAGAATCGAGATTGAAATAATCCGGGATAAAAAAAATCTTCTAGTACGAGGACGATATATAAACTAAAAGAAAATCCATAATTTTAAATTTCTTTCTCAACATGGTAACTTTATAAAGGGAGTTCTTTAGACACACGGGTTTCAAGAAGAAATGAAGAGAGATCCATTTCAAAGTTCCCTACATTTTTAAAGAAAAAAACACAGAAATTTTAAATTTAATGGGAAATGTTTATTATCATTCGAAAGAGTCATTTATTTTTTGAAGATTATCTCTTTCAAATATTGGCCACAGCTAAGACTCAGATGGTTCATCCGTTGAGCGCAATTTTCGACCCCTCTTTCGAGCATTTTAACAGGTAACTGGCGAATGACACGCGTGATGCTTTGCTGCAAGACCTAAAAAGAAACGCGGTTGTCCGCCTAGACTTTAGACTTTACATATCCTCACAGGAAATTGACAACCGGTGTGATATCACACGATCTTGGTGGCCTATTGACCGGCTTAAAACGTTAAATTATCTGCTCACCGAAGTCTTCTCTCAATAAATCTCATTGATTGTCGCGAAGTATGCGAAAAGGTGCCGTCTTGTTGAAACCAAATATCGCCGAGATCACGAGCTTCAATTTCAGGCATCAAATAGTCGATTATCATGGCGTGATAACGCTCGCCATTGTCGGTTATGTTCTCAGCGGCATCATTTTCGAAGAAATATGGACCGATGATTTCACCGGCGCACAAACCACACTAAACCGTTGTATTTTTTCTGAATAAAATGGCGACTATTAAATCTCTTCATGTTGCTCTTCGTCCCAAATACAGAAATTTTTTTTGTTGCATTGAGCCTCACTGCTTGACAAAATTTCTTATCATTCGAAATTTGGCTCGAATACATCGGATATTCTTGGAACTTTTCAAGAGCCCATACTGCAAAGCGAAGTCGCTTAGGAAGGTTTAGCGGTTTCAGTTCTTGCACAAACTCTATTTTACATGCTTTCAATGTGGGATCTCGACGTAAAATCCGCCAAGTCGCTCGATATGTCAGTCCGAGTCGCTGCTAATTACTCCTAATCGACTCCTTACGGTTTTCATGTACACTCTCAGCTATGGCTGCTATATTATTTCCTTTACTGCGTGCTAGACGTAGTCTAATTGGTCGAATATTATCCAATAAGGAATGCTTGGTTTCAAGATGGGTTACGGCGTTGCGGTTAGTACGCTCAATAGGCCGAGCAATAAGGCGCCGAATATTCTCTTACAAGGTGCCAACTGTGTCGGGCATGCAGCGCCATCTTATTGGAACCACATGAACACACTCTAACTCAGGCACGAAAAAATCATTAATCATGGCTCAATAGTGTTCCTCATAGATTGTAATATTAAAGCCGGGTTCATTTGTAAAGAAATATGGACCAAAGACACAAAACAGCATTAACTTTTTGAGAAAATGGCGTCTCAACAATAACTTGCGGATTATCATCACTCCAAATGCGGCAATCCTGTTTATTAACCATTCCAGCAAAAGCTTCATCGCACTGAATCCAGTTTGAAGCAAATGGCAGTCGTCCTGCAATTCCGCTCAATATTAGTAGCAAAAATAAGATGTAGGTTAATTTGCTTTTTCGACCGATACGAAGACTTATTGCTTCTAGTGCATACCAGCGGGTTCACCTAAGTATTAGAGATGCCTACTTCCTCAGCTGTCTCGTGCGATCTGCCAATACGAGATCGAGGATTTTTGATACGTTGTTAACCGTGGTAGCAGTTTTCGGGGCTCCTAACATCCGGTCCTGGTACATTACAGCGTTAGGTCACATCGAGCGTTTGTGATTATTTTCGTCAAACATTCAAAACTACATTCCGAGTCATGTACTACACGATAGTAAATTTTCCTTGCAATTGCACCGCTATAATCATGGGTATTGTTAGCTTGAAGCTCTTTATCAACTCTAGTTTCAGGGTACCAGCTTCTCCATATTCGACTTGTATGAGTACAGTCGCCGAAAACTGAAGACCCAATTGGAAGGGCGTGGTTTCTCCAATTTCATTTGATTGCAAGCGACTCGGTTTTCCGATGATTTCCTGCGTTCTGGCGTTGGACTTTTGTATCTCCATTGAGCTTAGTCAGCAACTAGAACTTGTGCAACTGCGGGATCCTTTAGGTCCAAAATGAACTGTAAGAGATCCTTCGAAGTGCTTGCTCTTAGCAAAGTCAGTCTAGTCGCAAATGTAAATGGCTGGATAGAGTCTGGTGGGTTCACATGCGGTGCGGCATGTGATTGGATGTGCTTTGATAAAACTGTACAGAGAAAGGCAAGGTAGAGTCAACTTGTTATTCTCCACTATTTCCCAATTTTTTCCAACATGAGGTTGAAATACCTCAGTAAACACACCTTTGTCGAAGGTAGCGCTTCAACGATCTTTGAGGATTTGGTTTTCCACTTTTAAAAGTTTGAGTAACACGAAACTCGAAAATCTACACAACTGAAATCCATCGATCGTTTGTTATTAAGTTTTAAAACCGCGGCTATCCAATTTCAAAAGATTTTCCACCAATTTCAATTTTTAAAATGTCTTATAACTCTTTTAATTATTTAAAATAACGCACAAAGCAATGTATTTAATAAAACATCAGAACAAAAAGAATGAATTAATATACAACACTAGAAATTCAGTTAAGGCAATTGAACTCAAGCTTCCGTTGTATTATAATCAAACCGATTTTTTCCATTTCCAGCAAAATTTCTTTCGTTACATTTACAACTGTCAAATCGCAGTGTCAAAAATGATGAATGTGCACAAAAAGTGTTTATATTGCAGTTTTTATACAGCTGGCAACACTGTTGCATGCAAGCGCAGACTGCGCCATATACGCGTATTGAACAAAGAAACTGTAAAAAAATATTTAACAAGTCCAGCAAATATGGCGACATTTGCTTTTTCATAAATTGCAATATCCTTATTTTTTCGAAACTCAAATCAACATCCATTGGGTGCTAATGCGCGAATGAACGGCAATTAACCCGTTCAATACAGGGACCATATATACTATATGTATGTATGTATGTCAGTATATGAATAAATTTGCACATACTACATTTATGCGCGAAGCTTGTAGTGTGAGTGAGTGTGGGTGTGCGGCCACTGTTGCGGAAAGTGCAAACAGTCATATATCACAGTAGCAGTTACAACAATAAAACGAAGTAACGGTTGTTAAATAGAAAATGACATAGAGCACAGTGAGTCGACGCTCTCTAAAATTAAATAAAAATGTTTAATGACACAGACTTTCGTTTACAACCATTAACTGGTCATAAAAGTCAAGAGTTCGAAATTATCGGAGCAAATGTTGAAGACTTCAATTTTATTATGCTGACATGATTTAGTATTAAGAGTCGTAATTATCCTAAAATTTAGAAATATTTTGGCATTAGTGAAATTATTTTCTTCAAGATGAATACCTTTCAGAAATATTTTCTGATGATGCCAAAAAAATTCGTAATCCCGTATCCCTAAAAAAAGCCTTAAAATAAAGGTTATGAAATTATTCCTTCGCTTCCCAGAAAAATACGGTTAGTTACGACCTTCTACATGTACTACTATGAGCAAAGAATAGTAAGACTTTGCTCATAATTTTTAAATTCCTAATTTATTCTTCAAAATCTATGTCGTTCCCCTCAAAGTAAACCCCCGTGGCCCCAATACACCTGTCCCAATGTATTTTCCAATCCTAGAAATAGTTGATATAGTCAATTTCCGAAATAGCCTCAAAAGCGCGTAGCGATTCAGGTTTAATGTAATTAATTAACTCAAAACGGTTTCCCCGGAGCGGTCGTTTGAGATTACTGAAAAGCCAGGAGTTACTCGGAACTAAATTAGGCGCATACAGTAGTTGCGACACGATATTGGTTGAAAATTTTACGAAAGATTCACGAAGAACCAATACAGTATGTGCCGCTGCATTATTATAGAGTAAAAACCAAGACTTGTCAGCCAACAATTCCGGCCTCTTTTCCCGAATAACCTCGTGCAAATGACGCATAACTCTCAAATAGTATTTTCTGCTGACGTTTTGGTCAGTCGAAATGAGTTCGGAGCGCACCACACCTCGATAATCGAAGAAAACTGCTTTGACGTGGTTTTTTCGGCTTCGGCTCATCTTTGCAACGATATTCGGCCCATTGATCGGCTGTTTGCGTGTCGCAAGCATAGATCCAAGACTCGTCGCTAGTATTTTCATGGCATCCTGGTAGTCGGAAAGCATTGTTTCACAAACGTATGCGACGGTGAAAAAATTTCGTTATTTTGGAACCAATCATGCTTTCACGTTTCTTAGGTCCAAATGACCTTTCAAAATAGTTTTCACTGAACCATCGGATATTCCGACGATGTCAGTAAGGTCTCTGACTGTTAGTCGTAGATTCTCAAGCAACAATTCCTGTATTTTATTGACGTACTGTCAGTTGATATTGATGGCCGTCCTGCGCGTGGTTCGTCATCAACTCGTTCTCGATCCTCTTCAAACAATTTGTACCAATCAAAAACTCTAGCTCATGACAAGCAATTATCACCGAAGGCCTTTTCTGACAGTTCGAACGTTTTGGCAGTAGAAATTTGATTTCGCACACAAAATTTAATGGAACTTCTTTGTTGAATAACTTCATTTATCGTAAAATTCGACGAATGCAATTTATATACTTAAAAAAGCCTATACTAAACACTAATGATTATTTTGATATGACATTTAGCACAGTTGTCACTGACATTAATACCAACTCTGTAGACATTTCTTTCTATATCCATCTACCGAACTCGGCTAGCATCTCTCAAGTGGAAGCTCTATTGCCAGGTGGTCTTCGCCCATGACCAGTATAGTCCACAACTTCAAGAAAGCACTGAGCTCAATAAAAAACAAGCTCAGCCACAGGAACAGCTTCGGCAACGAAAAAGCAGAGGAGTTGGCAGGAGCTTTCCTTAACGAATACGAGGCGGAGCTAATACCAAGTTCGCTGGGATCGATCAAAAGGTAGATCAATAGACAATTTCAACAATTTGAAAATAACAGATGGAAAAACATAACAAAATTTCTTATAACTAAACAATTATGGCCAACAAATGACAAGAAAATAACTAACGACTGATTAAATAGGTCTAGGAAAAGTATCCACAGAGTAACAGCTACCATAACAGGGCACTGGCCATTTGGAAAACACGCGTCCAAAATGGGTATGCCCTACAACAACATCTGCCTAAGCTGCGGATTAGCAGGGAACAAGGAAACAATTTTCCACTTTTTCTGTGAATGCCCAGCCGTATCACATATCCGACACAGAACACTTGGAATCCATCAAGCACCAAACCTTGAATGGATTTCTACTAAAAGCATATCGGATATAAGTAGCTTCATCGAAACCTCAAAATGGTTTGAAAGAGAAAGTGAAACGTGACAGCAGATATAAAAGGTACACGAATAGTGCATCAAAAAGGCACAGCTAGTGCTAATTGAGCCCGAAAGA
The DNA here is from genome assembly GCA_037783105.1 of Bactrocera zonata. Lineage (NCBI taxonomy): Eukaryota > Metazoa > Arthropoda > Insecta > Diptera > Tephritidae > Bactrocera > Bactrocera zonata. The sequence continues at coordinate 122,631 of JBAWJQ010003028.1, read as the reverse complement.
CAACAGGGGTGCGCTCCTACCTACCTACCTCCTGCTTATAAGCACCAGGAAGGTACAGGAACGAATAATTCTCACCATAGGAGAGTTTGAAATTACTTCACACATTTACAAAAGAAGTATCTGGGCGTAATATTAGTTTCAAGACCTAAATCCAAAGAACACCTGGCGTACACATCAGGAAAAGCAAATAAAATATCTAACGACTTATAAAGAATTATGGTAAACGGAGGCTGCGTTCATTCTAGCCGGCAATACCTAATCGGAAAAGCAATGAGCTCAGTAATATTGTATGCAGCTCCAATATGGATCCAGTCTTTAGACATCAAATGCAATCAGATCAATAAAAACAGCACATCGACTTTCTAGAACTAGTGCTTTCCGGACCATATCAACAAACGCTGCTGAAGTATTATTCAGTTTACCGCCCATGGAGATACAGGGAGAATAACTTGAGTGATTATATCAGCTATCAGCGCCTAAAACATTGTCCACAATGAGTACCCAAATGTGAGAGGAGAGGTACAAGACCACCCAGATGTGGCAGCTGTGGTGGCAATCCTCGTTCAAAGGACGCTGGACCCACAATGGATTTCCAGTTGATCCAAATATTTACTGGATTTTCGTGCTCTAGATGTTAACTCTACAAAATCCACAATGAGATTAGTCCAAAGTATCCGAGAATGTGTAGACGACTCTGAACATGTATTATTTCATTGCCCTCACTTTTTAAAAACAAGGAAATACACTCGGTAGTAGGAAGTTTTACGGTCGAAAATTTGACGACCCATATGTGTCAGTCTACTGAGAAAGGGAAAGCTGTCAGCGAAGCGTCAGCTTTACTTATGACAAAACTGAGGCTTTTTCAACAGTATAGGCGTCCGTCAGTCCGCACTCCGCGAAGTATTACTTCCACTTCCGTGGAGGAGTCTTGAGTTCAGAACAGGTTAGTTTTAGAGATTAAAGCTGCGCATTCCTGCTTTAGATGCTTGCCGCTACTATAAACAATTTTAATTTTGCCGCGATATTTCTAACACCCAAAAAGAAACGTTGGAAACCCTAAAAAGTACCTAAACATACAATATAAAAGTTCAACGTGATGACCTGAGTAGATTTAGACACGCCCGTCTGTCTGTATTCACGAGAACTTATCCCTCAGTACCATAACCTTTATACTATACCTACCATAACCTTTATACTATACCTATATACCTTTACTCATAACCTTTGTATGGGAGGTGGGCGTGGTTATTATCCGATTTCTTCTATTTTTTAACTGTATGTGAAATGCCTGAAGCAAACGACTCTATAGAGTTTGGTTGACATAGCTATAGTAGTTTCCGAGATATGTACAAAAAACTTAGTAGGGGGCGGGGCCACGCCCACTTTTGCAAAAAAATTAAGTTTAAATATGCCTCTCCCATATGCGATCCTTTGTACCAAATTTCACTTTAATATCTTTATTTATGGCTTAGTTATGACACTTAAAGGTTTCGATTTTCGCCATTTTGTGGGCGTGGCACTAGGCCGATTTTGCCCATCTTCGAACTTAACCTTCTTATGGAGCCAAGAAATACGTGTACCAAGCTTCATCATGATATCTCAATTTTTACTCAAGTTACAGCTTGCACGGACGGACGGACAGACGGACGGACGGACAGACAGATATCCAGATTTCAACTCTACTCGTCACTCTGATCACTTTGGTATATATGTATAACCCTATATCTGACTCTTTTAGTTTTAGGACTTACAAGCAACCGTTATGTGAACAAAACTATAATACTCTCCTTAGCAACTTTGTTGCGAGAGTATAAAAACGCAACGAATACCATCGATTAACTACCGTATTCACGAGTTTTGGCTAAGTTTGATTTTTACTTCAATAGATAGGGTTGCCACCTTATTGTTTTCATCAAACTTTAGTTATTGGCGGGAAAGTTTTTAGAATTGATTTGGTATCGTTCTTATAATTTTATAATTCATTCATAATTCGGGACGCTAATTTTTTTCAATTTTCAAATTTATGGCAACCTTGTTTTCAATTATACCACAAATCAAACTAATAATGTAATACTATATTAAATAAATATTTAATTTGTATTCAGGCAGACATTTTTCTCAAGAAGCACGACGACATTCCATAATTTTGGAAGCATAAATTTTTGGAGTGGAAAACTTTAGTTCCTAAAGCACCCAAAATTATGGAACTAATGCACAAATTCAGATTTTTCTAATTTAACCACTGTTAACACCCCAATACCAGGTTACAAACTCCACACGTTACAAGTGGCAACTTGATTTTTAGATTTTGGCCAAATTCTCCGGAAATTTTCAGCGAAACGACTTCTATGTGCTCTTGTATAGATTTTTGTACCCACTTCTTGTATGTGTATTTACTATTCTCATAATTTGTTGTTGTTTTATTGTTCTGTCTACAACACCAATGATTGATAAATTGTGTATCGATGTGGCAGTAGCAGCAGCGTAACTCGGCTCCGTGCAGGACGCAATAATTCACCGTAATGGTCAGTGGACAGCGACGGTCATAAATCATATGAACGCCAAGCGTTTGCCCAACAACAATAACTTCATACCAACAAGTGTATTGATAGCTAAAATAATATCGCTTGCATACTAGTAGTATTTGAAATACAGCACTGGCACGACAGGAAGAAAGGCATATCACCGCTGGAATATCGTATGAGTGTGCGAATGTAGCGGAGCGTAAATACCAAAGTGCTCCCTGTTCCATTTCGACTCGGTGGTGTGGGTCGCTAAATGTCAGATGTCAATCGGTTTCGGCATAAATCTTGAAAAATATTATTTTAAAATGTTAAAAATGAAAGTCGATTTTTGTTTGTGTCACAAGGGAACTCTCCAACTGTATGGATTTTTAACGGTCATCATCTTCATTCAGCATTAAAGTTGTAAAATTTTTGGCAGTTTAGTTGAGTACATAAAGGAAGGTTTCATATTCAGTACAGATTTAAGATTAAATTTTTTTAAAGCACTTTTTAACACATATTCGTGCGGAGAGGTAGGCATATACTAAGAGAAACGAGTTAACTTGTCATATCAGTGTTAAGCTGTCTCTAAATCCAAAAAGCTTTTTTAATTTCCATTGAAGATGCTTTCGGATTTTCTCATATCTTTAATTAAAGCCGAATGGCTAAGCTTGGCATCGCGGTGTAATGCCTAACGGCCGTTCCGTGGGGCAAATAACAAGCATTGACGATGGAGTTAAGGGTTTAGTACGTACATAGGTTGCTATATATATTTCTGGACTAGGCAACACTAAGTTTTGCCAGGTGCAATCTGACATTTCCATTGGAAAGTTTGACATTTTTTAGCATAACATCACTCAGAACGTTTTGTCATTTAATCGTGAATTGTTTTATTTACAAGGAACTAAAAATTTCATCTCGGCCAAAAAATGGAATTAACTCGTGAACATTTTCGTGCGATCATTTTTCACAACTTTCGACGTGGATTATCACGACAAGAGTGCATCGATGAACTAAAATCTTTGTATGGCTATGAAGCACCATCCTATAGTACTGTGAAAAACTGGTACAACGAATTCAATCCTGGCCGACGCTCGCTCAAAGACGAATTCCGTGAAGGTCGTCCAAAAACAGCCCTTGTGCCAGAAAACATCGATGCCGTACGTGAACTGATAATGCAAGACCGTCATGTAACTTACCTTCAGATAGAGGCATGCCTATGCATTTCTCCCACCAGCCTACATTCGATATTGCATGAACACCTGGCCGTAAAAAAAGGTTTGTTCTCGTTGGATCCCGCACAATTTGACAATCGCTCAAAAAAAGGCTCGTGTGGATTGGTGTAAAGAAATGCTGAAAAAATACGATCGCGGTGCTTCAAAAGACGTTTATAAGATCGTCACATGTGACGAATCATGGATCCGTGCGTATGAGCCCGAAACAAAACAGCAATCGACCGTGTGGGTCTTCCAAGACGAGCCAAATCCAACGAAAAAAACAACCATTTTCGTTGATAAATATGCCTATTTTCATTATTAGGCCAGAAATATATATAGCAGCCCTCGTAGGCGTATTGCTCACCTCGCCAGCGACCTATATAAATCGTATATACCACCCGGAAAAATGACGATATCTTTCGAAGGTTCTCCCTCCAAAATTAAAAAAAACAGATTCCCTACCTTGCAACGTTGCGATCGACCACAGCACATACGAGGTACAGTATAAATACCGACAGCTGTAGGGGCAGCGAAACGCATTTGCAGAACATTTTAAGCCTTACGACAAAAGGCTGTAGATTTCTCTGAATTTCAATTACACATTTCAGAAGTTCCCAATATTTTCAGTAAAATAACATTTATAGGCACTGCGGTCCACATATTCGGTATCTGAAGCAGTGAAAAATTGCGATCAGATTTCGACAATTTTTTTGACATAAAATACCATACCCACAAGGTACTTTTTGTACAAAGCTTTGTTCCGATATCTTCATTGGTTACTTACTGTAAAGAGATTTGGGTTTATGATCCATGCTGTGGTTGTTCTCTAACTTTTCCCATTTTCATAAGGTAACATACGAATGTTGAGATAAAACGTGTAAAATTTAATATATCTGACGATCTTTTTTAGAGAGTTATCGCACTTTGAGTGGTAGTATTCCACATCACCATTATATATAGAGAGCCATAATTGGTAGATCGACATTTATGGAACTTACTGTAATGATCGCTATCGCCAAAGCTCTATCTTCTAAGGTACATACAAGGTCTGTCGCAAAAGAAACATAACTTTTTAAACATAACTGTTTCTGGTGGCGCCACCTATTGGTGGGTATATGAAATAAAAAGTTTGATCTCTCGTTGACATTTCGTAAAAATTTTAAGACAACTGGATTACTACAATCGATGTTATCGATCAAAAACTGACAGCAGCTTTTGGTCATCGGTCGTAAAATGCATTTGAACAAAGAGCAAATATTAAATTTTGTTTTAAACTTGGGAAAACGTGTAGTGAGACATTTCAAATGATGAAAAAAGTTTATGGTGATCAGTGCCTATCCCGTAGTAATGTGCATGAGTGGTTCAAGCGATTCCAAGAAGGTCGTGAGGACTTCTGTGACGATCAGAAGTCACCGAAAAAAGTCGTCTTCAGAAGTCAAAAATATAGACAATGCTGATTTGTTTTTACGATTCCGAGGATATTGTACACCGAGAGTTCGTCCCACCTAGCCAAACGGTTAATGTTGTGTTTTACCTTGGTGTTATGAACCCTCTTTTGTCACGCATTCGTCGTGCTCGACCACAATACCGCGAGGCAGTGTCCTGGCGCCTGTTGCACGATAATGCGCCATGTCATCTGTCGACGCTTGTCACTGATTTTTTGACAAAAAAACTCCATATTACCTATTAATCACTCACCCTACTCACCTGATCTGGCACCCTGTGATTTTTACCTATTTGGAAAACTTCATTTTCCCATGAAAGGACACTGGTTTCAGGACATTTCAGCTATCCAAAAGGCGACGACCGATATTCTCAAGAGCATTCCGAAAAATGACCTTAACCACTCATTTGAAATGCTAATTGACCGGGCTAAACGCTGTATCGAAGCAAAAGGAAACTACTTTGAATAAAAAAATATTAATTTTTTTTTGTTTTTAACAGTCCTGTTTCTTTTGCGACAGACCTTGTATATTATAGAAACAACTAAAAGTTGAGCACATGTGTTTTGTAATAGAAGCATGTGAGCGTCGTAAAAATGCAACATCGTTATTGACGACAGACATCATAGCTACCGAAAGTAAAATCATGATTTTGTAAAATAAGAAAATCAAAAGACGAAAACTCATACTAACTTAAATATCAACAGATCTGTTGCTTTTTAATTGCTAAGTAGAAAAGCGGGTCAACAACACAGTGCATAATCTATCTGGATTATATTTTTTTTCGTTTCTACAAGGTTCTATTAATTTCTTTGCCGACACACGAGATGCTACACACCGGCTAATACAACGACAGAACGGCGGATTAACAAATCAGAAAATGCTATCAACACACTACCTTGGCTACAGGGCATACTTATCTGTCATATTTAAATGAATTTCAGATAAGAAAAGCAAACTAAGCGCCTTTCCAAGCAAACCGATTGCCAGCAATTATCACTCAACTGACGTTGAGACCTCAAAAACAGCAACAGCTACAACCAGACGAGTAAGGTGCAACGCATTTGTACGAAGATTTGTACTAGAAGCCGCAATAGTTCCATTGCTCAACGCCCAGCAAACAAAAGCTGAGCATCATTTGAGTTAATCTTTGCAACAACGTTGGCCAAACGAACGCTGCCACTCGGGCGAGGGCTTTACCAGCGTTAACTTGACGAGCACGCTCAGTTCAATGCAGTCAGTGGGAGTGCACAGTAACGCCTGATGGAATTACAAGTGGCATACGTAAATTGTTGGAGTTAAATAAATTGTGGAGAAAAGAGGTGAGGCGCTAGGTTCAAATATATATAGGTGATTAAGTATAGCTAAGTTTGGAGGTTATTTGTGGTGGCGCGAAGGACGAGCATACGAACTTAGTTAGCTATTTATTAAGCGTCAGTGAACTGCGGCTGCAGGCCTTAAAAGCGTTTATGCGAGAGTTATATTTTAAATATCGAAAAAAGTGTGAGTTGAAGCCTTCAAATTATTAAAGTCAGCGAAACCGCAAGGAAATTAAGTGAAACAGAAACGATTTGCGACAGAAAAAGAAGTCACTGAGAAACGTGAGTCTTCATAACCGCCATAACGCTTGCGTCTAGTGAACTCTGGCAAGCAGTGTCAGCGACGCTGTCAACGTCACGAGCAGGTCATAGCCGCAGCAAAGAGGCGGAAGTGATTTGCTGATGCAACAGTGGAATTGAAATTCAAGAAAGAAAAAGAAAAAAACAACAATAAAAATAACAATAAAAATAAAAAATAAAAAAAAATAAAAATTAAAAAAAACTTTTTGTGCAAATAAAAAGGAGACAACATTTAGTGGAAATAAAATTTAAAAAAAAAATTATTTTGTAGAAATAAAAATAAAAAAAAAAAAATCACTTTGTAGAAATAAAAATAAATAAAAATCATTTTGCAGAAATAAATTAAATGAGTTAGGAAAAGTGAATAAATTGCACTCTTTTACGCCAATTTAAAGTGAAAATTACAAAGTGTAATGAAAAAATACTAAAAGCCTCCGAAAAAAGTGCCGTTAAAAGTTTGTTTTGAATGCAAACTTCCGGTTAATTGCCATTAATTGATTTAGCATCAATATCCAACCTCCGCACACACACACACACACACAAACAACCAACCAACCGAACGACGCGAAAAAATGCAAAGTTTTTCACGAAAAGTGTAAAAATTCCTTTACTCACTTCTTTTTTTTTGGTGTGCCTTCGCAGCGTGCCGCCCACGCCAATACATTGTTGTATTAGCACAAATTACGACTTTTCGGCAGCAGGCAGCAGACAGCGGGCGAAAAAAATTATAAGTTAAATTGAAATAGAAAAAAGAGCACAAAAAGGAAAAAAAGTGAAAATTTTAGAGTGAAAAAAGTTGCAACAAAAAGTAAAATCAAACAAAAATCGTAAAAAAGTAGAAGAGGACAGCAGCAAAGCCAACTGAAAAATGGGTCAGGAGGATCAGGAGGTGCTAATAAGAGGCGGCAAGGCCACTAGCACATCGGCCGAAAGTTTGGATAATGTAAGTAAATATGTACATACAAACAAACACACATACAAAGAAGTGCAAATATAGACAAGCATACAAATATAACTGTAAGTTGGCCGTAAGGATGCACGAATTACAAATAAATGATGAGGCAAATGAAAGACAGCTGAAGAGACCAGCTAAACAAGGCAACAGCGACGAATGGACAGACACAGCAACATAAAGACAGACAGATAGACAAATAGACTGACAAACAGATAGACAAACAAGCAGACAGACAGACAGACAGACAGACTGACAGATAGACAGATAGACAGACAGACAGACAGATAGACAAACCAACAGACAGACAGTTAGACGGACAGATATAGTACAATGCATGTAGACAAACTTTTCTAATGGCAAATGACAAGTTGTTAGGTAAACAAAAATCAAAAAGGATCCCAACAAAAAACAAATAAGAAAGTAGGAAGGCGAATAGAGACACAGTACGCCAGACAGCAATAGTAACGGTCCAATATACGTGTTGGACTTGATGAAGGCAAGCGCAATTTGGCATTACAAAACGGCAAGGCAAAAAGAAATGTAGATAAGTAGAGCAAATGACTGAGAAGACGCTGTTCAGTGTAATAGCGTGGAAATAAATATAAAAATTAAAATGAAAAAGAAAAAGAAAATTACTTACCACTTGTTTAGAGGCGGCGTGTACCTAGAAGAGACAGAAAATTAACGCTTTAATTTATTAATTTTGGATTTTTCAGCAGACGAATTGTGGAATTTAATAAGAGCGTTAGAAAAAGGTAGTAATAGTTTGAAATTTAAATTGTATTGCCTCTAAGTAGACAGGCGCAGAACTTCAGATCAGAAACTACAAATCACATGTTAACACCTCAGTCCACTGGGTTATGTAAGACACAGCTATAGTAAACAGAATTTTCATTAAGGGGGTATTCTAGTCTAGATATACGAATTTCAGGTTAATTTTGAAGCCTCCTGAAGGGGTTACATGGGTTTCCTCTGGCAAAAAACGGCCTTTTTCAATAATTTTTTTACGTATAAAAATTTAATATTTTAATGAAATTTTTTTTTATTTAAAAGACGCATATTTAATAAACATTTTGTAAAATTTTCAAAAAAAAAATTATCAAAATGGCAATCATTACGACGCCATTTCCGGCAGTCCCTCGGAAAAAAGGTGCATCCGCGTTGTCAGCAGAACTTCTTCCAGGATCATCTTAAAAAAAATTAAAAAAATACGTGTTTTAGTAAAGACAATAAACTAGGTATTGGACGTAGGAAAAAAAATTAAAATTGGATTTTTGGCAGACGTTTTTATAAAAAAATGCAAATTTCGTTGAAAATTACTCGACATTTTTTGTTTTTTAAATAGTTGTAATGAAAAAAAAATCCTTCATTCAAGACCTTGTAAATGATATCTCGAAGACCTGTATAAAATTTCATCAAGATCTCGAAGACTTGTACAAAATTTCATCAAGATCGGTTGAGTAGTTCGCGAGAAATCTCGGAGAAAAACGCGTTTAAAGACGGCGCACTTAGCCTAGCTAGTCTTGAGGGCACAAGTTCTGAAGGATGTATCTCCGATACAATTACTCGGATCAACTTCAAAATTTGGGACAATATTCTGAAGGTGTTATAGAATTTAATAAGACAAAAAAAAATTAGATTTTTGAAACTGACTGTGAAACCCATGTAACCTCTGAAGTAAAGTGTAACATTACAAGAATATAGAAAAAAATCAAAAAATTAAGAATAAAGATGAAGTGGGGTTTCAAAAAACTGTTACGTGATCAAATCAAGAATTTCAACCCTCTAAGCCATTTGAAATCAACGCAAAAAAATGTTAAACTCTAATAATGTCGTAATGACTGGTTCTACGGAAAAGTTAAAAAAAATTACGAAATGGTGACATGTGTAAAATCTATGAAGGAGATGACCTAATAATTTTTAGTACATTGGTCAAGTAGAACCTAAGAAATCGTGGGTATGGTTTTGAAAAATCCAGTTTCACGAAAAACGGGTTTAAATTTTCGATTCCGGCCGAACCAGTTTAGAAGCCGGGTCAGTAAAATACGTATGTATATATCTAACAATAGCTTGAATTTCGAATGATCCTCTCGTAAGCGTATTCTTGAATAGTTAAATATTTAAATAAAAAAAAATCGGGTTTTTAGTATTTGTAGGCTAGTGGACAAAATGTTTCAATAGCAAAAATAGATATTTGATATTGACGAATAATGTAGGTTAGAAAATTAGTCAGGGTTTGGTCTAACAATTTATCGAACATTAGAAACGCGAAAAGAAATAATAGCTCTTAAGTCCTAACTAAAAGAACGTAATTTTATAGGGTGTTCCACCCGAGGTTCCCTATTTTTTTAAGCAAAAACACAGAAACTTTAAATTTAATGGGGAATGTTTATTATCATTCGGAAGAACATTTCTTGACATTTATTTTTTGAAGATTGCCTCATCTCTTGAGTCCAATTTTTAATAACAAGTTCAAACATTTCGACTGATAACTGGCAAATGATACCTGTAATCCAATTGCTCCAAGGTCTGAATCGAAGCGGAATAGTCCGCATAGACTTTATACTTTACACATGCTCACAGAAAAAAGTCTAACGTTGATGTCACACAATCTTGGTGGCCAATCGCCGAAGTGTTCTCTTAATAAATCCATTGATTGATACCATGTGTGGGAAATGACGGTGAGATCACTAGCTTCAATTTCAAGCATCAAATAGTCGGTTATCATGGCGCGATAACGGTCACCATTGACGTTTACGTCCTCACCGCCATCATTTTTGAAGAAATAAGGACCGATAATTCTACTGGCCTACAAACCACACCAAACCGTTGGATAAAATATTAGCTCTTGAATCGCTTCAGGTAATTTTTCGTCATAAAGTGAAGCAATATCGCATGGGAAGATCGAGCGGCTTCAGTTTTAACACAAGCTGTGTTTTGTATGCTTCCGTTTTAAAATCTTGACAAAAAGTGCGCCAAGTCATTCCATACGTCAGTCCGAGTTGTTGCGAATGGCGCCGAATCAACTCTTCATAGTCTGAACGATTTGTAAACTTTTGAAAAAAGGACCTCTACTTGGATTACCCGTTAGGACGACAATTAATCGCCTTAGAAAATTTTAGTAAAATAAAGCGATTGAAATAATTGATGCCAAAACTGATTGAAATCGACCCATGCCTTATAAGCATTTCCATTTCATCATCTATTATTTAAAACACATAATTTATCGATTGGTTATATACGAGGTATGACAATTAAGTAATGAGACTGATTCCATAAAAACCGTATATTTGAAAATTATTCTACAATTCTGCCATCCCCTTCAAGGTAGTCCCCTTGGGCAGCTATACAGCGATTCCAGCGCATTTTCCATGCTTCATAACATTTCTGGAACGCTTCGACTGGGATGTCCGCGAGTACCCTCGTCACGGCCGCCTGGATGTCCGTAATCGACTCAAAATAGGTTCCTTTGACCACCGATTTTGTTTTAGGAAACAAAAAAATTCACAGGGTGACATGTCGGGCGAATAAGGCGGGTGTTGCAACACAGCGATCCCTTTAGAGGCCAAATACTGAGACACGCTGAGGGCGGTGTGGCACGGCGCGTTGTCGTGATGAAGGATCCAGTTACGAGCGATGTCTGGGCGCACCCTGTTGACTCGTTTTCGCAATCTTTCGAGTACTTGGCAATAGTAGACTTGATTCACAGTTTTCCCCGGTGGAACGAATTCTTTGTGAACGATTCCACGGCTATCAAAAAAGGCAATAATCATTGTTTGCACCTTCGACTTGCTCATGCGAGCTTTTTTCGGGCGGGGTGCGCGCGTATACTCGTAGAACCATTGTGAGCCTGGGCTCGACTAAGAGCACTATCACCATACACTCTCACAATTTTAGCGTACGTTTTCGAAGCTGTTTCGCCCAATCTGGCGCAAAATTTTATGGCGATGCATTGCTCTTGATTTCGTTTTTCCATTTTCGTGACGAGCACTACTCAACTTGATAAAGCAGGCCAACTAAACAAGCTAGAGCGATGGTACATATATCAATGGAGAGGGGTGGGATGCTGGAAAAAGAAAAAGGGAATTTCAAGGTCACAGGTTTACCACAAGCGCGGCAATGCAATCAGTCTCATTACTTAATTGTCAAACCTCTTAGGGTCCAATATCTAACTTAACTTATTTAAGTGAAGTGGGAATCGGTCCCTTAACATAAATAATAAGAGTTTCTCCTATAAAAACTAAGAAAAAAATCTTTCTGTCTCTAGATAAAACTGCATAAAGTAGTAAGAGGACGTACATATGGTATATTATTGATAATAACGAATGCTGATTTCATGCGGACAATGTGTATAGTAAATTTTTGTCAACACCTTGAAATATTACCTATTCCTATTACTAATTCCTCGAAATTACTTCAAGAAAGTTTTCTGCCGCTACTACAACATTACCTACGTCTTTAATTCTTAAAACAATACTTTTTTTTGGTTCCCCACGAACTTAGCCTGTCTTCGTTCTTCATATTTCTTAAGCTATTTTTAGAATTATGCAATATGAAGTCGCAAAAGCTATCGACATTGATGAGAAATGTGTCAATCGAATTCTATATTACTACTCAATCTATTCTATTTATTTATGCATTCTAAAGCAAATATGCATATTACTATCCGTATGTGAATATACGAACATATGTATATATACATACTAAATCAAATAAATAAATATGAGTGCATTTCTTTATAGTTACATAGTAAACACATGTGTACAATAAAGTAACTAACGGTTTTGTGGTTTTATTTCACCGGTATGGGAACAAGCACTAGATGTAGCTACGCCTATCTCCTTAACTGCCCTTTCGGAAAGTTAATTATAGTTGAACATGCAACGGTGTTTTTAATGTGGGATTTAGTATTAAATATCAATGTTGTTAAATTCACCGTCTTGAACTAACAAAAGATCAAAAATATGGGTTTTGTGTCATACATAGGATATGACACCTGCCATAGTCAGATCCTATCAATTTGGACAGCTGTTTTCCATCCATTTTAGATCTTGTTGGAACCGCTTTCTCTGCTCCTTACTATTATTCCCACAATTAACCGAAATTTTATTCACACGGTGGTCTTATATTTGCTCCTGGAATCTGAAAATTTTGTAGCTTACGTATTTTACTCAAATTCTTCGTAATTTGGTGCTATATGGTTACCTTACTAAGCTTAGAAAATTTCGGAAAACAATATCCTTCTACCTTCAACACTTTTACAAAATTTCTTTGTCATTCTCAAGGTTCTTTACGCTTGAAAGCAATTAGTTCATTATGAAAGAATCGTTCCTTGACGAATTTGAAGCAGAGTTTTCCAAATAATGTTGTGTACTCCATTTAAGACTGAAAATAAATAGTAAGCTTAACGAAATTTAGCAGAAATGTATTTTTAGTTTGAAAGTAATTTCTTTTCTAGTTCTCAATTTCTTGCCGGGTCTCTTTGAGCTTAAATGTACTATATATTATATAAGTAAAATATAGTTGAAAATTCCATTCATGCGAATATTTGTTTTGCGGTTACCTTTAGGCGCCGTTGGAAAGCGCTTCCAACTACAGCGCCTCATACTAGTTATATATTATCTTACTCAAACTACTGCCTCTAAAGCCAATCGACTAAGTCAAGCGAAAACGAATAGGAATACGTGGAGATACGAAATACTACACGAAGATGTTATGCTCAGATGAGCAATTTGCTGATTGTCTCTGTGCTTATATTAAATATTTGCATCAAATTAAATACTTTCAATAACAATATTTTGAATGCTGGTAAGATCTGTATTGTGAATGACATGAATGAATTTTAAAATTTATTGAAGGAAAGAACTTATGATTTTTAATATTAATGCTTCGGTATGGAAGAAATGAAACAATCACTCACATGTAGAGTGAAATCAGTTGAGATAGGTGGTTATATATATATAGTATGAGTAGCGTAACGAATAGAAGTATCATTTTGTTTTTAACAGCCAAAATTTAATGGCAGATTTTAGGTTAGATAGATCAAAGATAATCGCAGATAAGAGAGCATTACACCGATCAACACTATTTTTGGGTCTGACATCCATATGTTAAATTTTAGTTTCTCCTATGACAAAGATAAGAAAACAATTTGTTTTCCGGTTAAAGTTTTCTTTCCTAGAAATTAGAACAATTTTTCGATTTTTAAGCAGAAATTACTGATTTTTATATTTTTTCTACAATTTAACTATAGATTAAAATTAGAAAACTTTTTTTTAGATACAAGAGTCGATTTTATGCAAGATGTGTGATAAACAATAATATATACATAAATGTAAAATAACAAGAAATTACTGTCTAAAAGTGAATATTTTTCGTATTTCTTTTATGCTCATATGAGCTCTCTCGTATTAAACCCCAAATATAATCTTCCATCACATTCTCGTTGTACTGCCTTTGATATCGACGTTCAAAGTCCATCACATCTTGGTGAAAACGTTCTCCTTGCTCCTCGGAGTAGGCATGTTGCCTTTAAATTCTTCCAGATGAGAATGTAACATATGAAGTTTATGAGACATTCTGCAACCCATAATTTTGAAGCTTTTAAGCCATTTTTCAACCAATTCTGCGTAGTTACTAGCTCGATGATTCCCGAGAAAACCACCAACTACTGCTTTAAAACTTTCCCAGGCTTTTTCATAAAGTCATCACTCTTCATTATTTGTTTTATTTGCGGTTCTATGAAAATAGCTCCTTTAACTTTAGCTTCAGATAATTTCGGGAAAAAGCCCCTTAAATATTCGAACGCTTCAGAGTTAGGATCCAGTGATTTTACGGATTGCTTCATTAACCCTAATATTATATGTAGCGGTGACATTAAAATGTTTTCAGGCTCTACGATTGGTTCCGACCTTACGTTATGTTTTCCAATCTTAAATTCGACGCGATCAGGCCATTTACGCTGTTGATAATGTATTGAGTCAGCTCTGCTATCCCATAAACAAAGGTGACAAGGGTATTTTGTAACTTTGTGACGGCTGAATTTCAGAGCTATCTGATCTTGAACGTACCGGCACAGGCAAATTTTCATTATGAGGTATCGGAGATGATGATGAAGGAAGATCTGGATAAAAAATATTTTCTGCATTTTCACCAGATCGACGCTTACTTGGGTTAACCATACAAAAATAACAGTCATGGACATGATCACTACGTTCTCTCCAAATCCTTGGCATCGCAAACTTCATCAGTCATAAATTTTGATTTTTTACTTTCTAAAGTATTTCTACAATTAACGCAGGCGAAGTGTGGTACCCAATTTTCATTTTGATTACTGACTTTTAGGTCGAAATAGGCTTCATAGGCTTTGCAAAGTTTCAAATTTGTTGATAAAGCAAATTTTTTACTTCTAACTTTAATAAATTCACCGCAAATAAAACAGAATGAATCAACATCATTTTTACACTGACTTGATGCCATTTTTTAACTGAATAATACACTAATATTGTTGTTACAGCTATATTAAACATGTTAACATTCAGTACTGTGCCTCTTACAAATAAAAATACTGTTTACTTTCGGGTTAATCAAAGTGCTGCCACCTTTGATTTATGAAATAAATTAAAATATACTCATCGATGTAGATCAGCCCAAAGCAAACTTAAAGAACCTTAATCCAAGTGTTTTTCAATGTCTAGAATCAGAATTCAAGCATGAGAACAGAAACCCCAAAAAAATATTTTTTTGTTGACCGGTGTTATCTGAGTTACAAATAACGTCTTCTCTTTCGATCAACTTAACTCTCCACTCTGGCGGATGTGCCGAATGTTACAGAACAATTAAAAATTCTTCAGCCTGGAGTTTCGAGTACAAAAAAACGTGGGGTGATAAAAAAAAATGTGACGAAGCTTGGAGGAACAGTATTCACAATCCAATGGAACGCTTAGGTCATATTTGACCAGATAAGAACAGTGAGCAGATCCAGTTATCGAAGACTGCTACGATTCACCAAGCGTTGTACAGTAGTAGATCGAACAAACCATAACAGTTGATCGAATGAACCGCCAGCACTTGCATTGAAGCATGCGCTTTGTGTTGCTCTTCTTTCTTTGTTGAAGAATTTCAAATATATACAAGTAAACTTTTACTTTCAAGCCTTATTTATTGAAGTTGGGCATGGAAGATGGAGATTGTTTTGAGATTTGTAAAAAAAAATACCAAACTTAGTATTGAAAAGTAGAAAAGTGGAATACTGGATGGTCTTCAAATAAGACAATTACGAAAGATACAGATTATATCAAAGATATAACTGTTACGGACACAGAAACTTGAAAAAGGTTTGACAATCGTAAATTTCCAAGGCAAAACATTAGATAATTTGGTAATTATAGCGAGAAAAAGCCAGATCGGTTCTACTAAGATCTGAAAGTGGTGGAAGAATCGCATTTAAGTAAATAGAACTCCTTGAATGTAGGATCGGAATTCGAACGATCAAGCTTGTTCAGAGAAAAAAAATTCAACTTTATCGAGACGAGTCGAGCAAGAATTCGTTTCATACTTAAAACATCCACCAAATTCATTCGAACGAACTCGAGAGCGATGTCGAGCGCTCTGGCCATCTCTCTAACACTTGCCTGACGATTTTATTTTTCACTTTTTTTAATATTTTCATCAGTTGAAGAAGTCGAATGTCGCCTAGAGCGAGGCATGTCTTCAACGACCTTTCGGCCGTTTTTGAAGACTCTGTATCACTCGTAGGCTTGTGTTTTTAATAAAACTGAATCACCGTAATCCAACGCAGGATTACTCTTGCCAATAGGTGCTACTTCGGTAGGTAGGTAGGTAGGAGTGCAGCCCTATCGGGCTCAATTAGCACTGATGTGCCATTTTGATACACTATTCGTAGAACCTCCTGTATCTGCTGTTACGTTCCACCCTCTCTCTCAAACCATTTTGAGGTTTCGATGAAACTACTTATGTCCGATATGCTTTTGGTGGAAATCCATTCAAGATTTGGTGCTTGGTGGATTCCGAATGTTTTGTGTCGTATCTGTGCCAGAGCCGGGCATTCGCAGAGAAAGTGGAGGATTGTTTCCTTGCTCCCTGCTACTCCGCAGCTTCGGCAGATGTCGTTGTAGGGCATACCCATTTTGGACGCATGTACCCCAAATGGCCAGTGCCCTGTTGTGGTAGCTGTTATTCTGTAAATACTTTTTCTTGACCTATTTAATAGGTCGTTGGTTCTTTTCCTGTCGTATGTTAGCCATAATTGTTTAGTTATGACGCATTTTGTACTGTTTTTCCACCTGTTGTTTGCAATTTGTTGAAATTGTTTATTGATCTCTCCTTTGATCGATCCCAGCGGGCTCGGTATGAGCCTCGGATTCATTGAGGGAAGCTCCTGCCTTTGCCAACTCATCTGCTTTTTCGTTACCGAAAATGTTCCTGTGGCCGGGAACCCAGATCAAGTTTAGTTGGAGCTTGTCTTTTATTGTACTTAGTGCTCTCTTGCAGTTGTGAACTATACTGGAATTTGTCATGGGTGAAGACAATGCCAGGAGGGCCGCCTGGCTATCCGTAAATATAGTTGCTTTATGTATATTCCCGTGATTTTCTAATAGAACTTCGCAGGCTTTTTCTATGCCTAGTACTTCTGCTTGGAAGATGCTAGCCGAGTTCGGTAGACGTATAGAGAGAGATATGCCCAGATCAGCGGAGAATACCCCCGTGCCCACTCCGCAGTCCATTTTGGACCCGTCGGTATAGACTGAGGTGGTACCCTCCTCTGCAACTGAGCCTCTTCTCCATTCTCGTCTAGATGGTATCCTCACCTGGAAGTGTCTATTGAAATCCAGCTTTGGGAGAATGTAGTCTGATTTATTAATAGTGAGCTTATTCAGGATTACGCTATGTCCGTAGTTCTGCTGATTCCAACCTCCCAATTCTTTTATTCTTATCGCCGCAGTAGCTGCTGTTTTTTGAATAAAAATGTCCATTGGTAGTTGATGCAGGATCACATTGAGCGCATCAGTCGGACATGACCTGATTGCGCCCGTAACACCCGCACATGCTGCTCTTTGTATTCCATTTAATTTTCTAATGTTGTACTGTTTATTTAGCGCTGGCCACCATACCAGAGCTCCATATGTGAGTATGGGTCTTATGACCGCCGTGTACATCCACATGATTATACTTGGTTTGAGGCCCCAATTCCTGTTGACGATTTTCTTACAAGCATAGTAGGCCATGTATGCTTTGTTTATTCTTTTTTCTATATTTATTTTCCAGGACAGTTTGGCGTCAATCTCCACCCCCAAATACTTAGCTGTTGGGGATAGAGTGAGAGTTGTGCCGTTTAGTACCGGAAGTTGAAACTGAGGTATTTTGGTTCTGCTAGTGAATAGCATCAGTTCTGTTTTATTCGGGTTAACTCCCAGACCATTGCTTTTAGCCCATAGGTTTAACCTACGAAGTGCTCTTTCCATAATCTCGCTGACTGTTGAAGGAAACATTCCTGATACCAACAACACTATATCGTCTGCATATGCTACTGCTTTCACTCCTCCACCGTTTAGTTGGAGGAGTATTTCGTTCAGCGCTACAACCCATAGAAGCGGAGAGAGGACCCCCCCTTGAGGCGTCCCTCTACTCACATAACTTGTTTGTGTTGCAGCGCCGTTTGAAGCTATAATCTTCCTATTCTCAAGCATCGATAGTATCCATCTGCACACAGTGCCATCTATGCCCCCATGCGCCAGAGAATTAATTATCGAATTTACTTTTATGTTATTGAAGGCGGCCTCTATGTCTAGAAAGGCAGCCATGGTGTATTGTTTGTGGTGTAGTGATTTTTCAATCATACTTATCACCTCGTGAAGGGCGGTTTCGGTTGATCGGCCCTTTATGTACGCATGTTGGGACTTCGATAACTTCTCCGCCATTATTGTTCTTACGTGTATATCTATTAGCCTTTCTAGTACCTTCAGCATAAATGAGGTAAGGCTAATAGGTCTAAAATCTTTGGCATTCTCGTGTGTTCTTCTGCCTGGTTTCAGAAGGAACACAACTTTGCTCCTTTTCCAATACTGCTACTTCGGACTGAGTAGGCAATTGAAAAGTAAAGTCCTCTCTCGACGAACAAAAACCAAACTCTATAAGTCACTCATAATTTCCGTCCTGCTATATGGTGCAGAGGCTTGGACGATGACAACAACCGATGAGTCGACGTTGCGAGTTTTCGAGAGAAAAGTTCTGCGAAAGATTTATGGTCCTTTGCGCGTTGGCCACGGCGAATATCGCATTCGATGGAACGATGAGCTGTACGAGATATACGACGACATTGACATAGTTCAGCGAATTAAAAGACAGCGGCTACGCTGGCTAGGTCATGTTGTCCGGATGGATGAAAACGCTCCAGCCCTGAAAGTATTCGACGCAGTACCCGCCGCGGGAAGCAGAGGAAGAGGAAGACCTCCACTCCGTTGGAAGGACCAAGTGGAGAGGGACCTGGCTTCGCTTGGAATATCCAATTGGCGCCACGTAGCGAAGAGAAGAAACGACTGGCGCGCTGTTGTTGACTCGGCTATAATCGCATAAGCGGTGTCTACGCCAGTAAAGAAGAAGAAGAATCACCGTAAACCCTTTCCAAATTCGCAACGATTCCGCACAATAAATTTGGTTAGAAATACACAATTTGAAATACATTTTTTTCCAAGTTTTTATCCATTGTAGAAATTGCTATGCACTACTGAGGTATACCAACTTAAGGGGTTAGGGGTAGTTAGAATTTTCAAAAAATATTTTTTTTTTTTTACATTTACGTTAAGTGTAATATCTTAAAAACAACTTTCGAAAACTGTTCGGTAGATTTTAATGAAATTTATACAGCTTTTGGAATACATAATAAACTCGGGCCTGATCAAAGGACTTTTTTTAATTTCGATTTTTTAAGACCAATTAACTGTTGATTTTTTCGCAAAAATTAAAAAAAAAATCTTCTGAGGCCACCATTTTGTTAATTTTGAAAACAAAATAAAATCCTTCTATAAGGCCCGAGATTATCTATTTATAAAACTAATTTTTTCTGTCCAATTGTTTTTAGATGAATCTCGAAGGACTTATGCTTGTCACCGCAAGTACCTTTTTTTGGAACAGGGTCAACACAAACAACTTTATCTTCGGAAATTAATTTTTTTTTTTTTTTTGAAATTTTCGTGACTGCAAGTCGACACATCCTATAATAATGCCATATTACTGCTTTTGTAAAACAACATGATTTAGTAGCAAAAAAAAAATACTGAAAACTTTAATTTTTTCGTGCCTCTGACTACCCCTAACCCCTTATGCAGCTGATGTAAATAAACCGGTTGACAGATCTCGTTCACGTTTGACATATGTAGTAATTAAGGACAGTGTTATCAACTTAGCGAAACACATATTTTTGAAATATCATTTACTTAAGGATTTTAAATTACAACTTCCGGTTGTCACAATGTGACATTCGTTGACAGACAAATACAAAAATCAGCAGCTAATAATAGTAAAATAGTAATAGCTCAGACTAGCAAACCAACCGGAAGTACATTTTAAATAAAATTTTATAAAAGCAGTTTTGAAATCTATATCTAACGATGACACTGTTATTATGCTTACATTAGATATTAACTCTCTAATGAGTTTGAAGGGATTACGAAAGACTAGACAAACTTTTTGGAAATAAATACAAACATCGAAAGAAGAAATGTATATTGTACACATACATATGTACACATGTATTTATGGTAGGGATAATTAGTGAAAAAGTGTATCCAGATAAATGGCGTGAATATATACGCAATCCACTATTTGCATAATTTTATCACCTGTGTTATCACGGTGCATACCAATGTGATATCTTTCACTTTTAGTGGAAATACAAGTGTACATACATACATATATCTGTATACACGCATAAATCATTACCTACTAAGCTTATGTTTTCACTTATCAAAGTCATTAGCTTCAACGAGTTTTTGAAACCGTGTTATAACAACCGAGAGTATGTAGAGTATTTGTATAAGTATATGTACACATATGTATGTATGTATGAGCATAAAGCTGAGCATCGTGTTTCTCTCTGCAACTTTAGAAGCACAAATGAAAGTTTATTTGAAGATTTTTATGTTTGATTTAGTACGCAGAATTAAATAAATAACATTCCCTTTTTATCTAGAGACTATTTTAGTCGAATATGCTCATGCGTAGCATGGATGACAGCATATTTATACAAGTACATAGCTATACATTTGTTTTCTTTTCTAAAAACCAGTTTAAATTTTCAAGAAGTCAAGATTTTTATGGATTCAATTACGCTCTAGAGACCATAAGCATTATTACATAACTATAATAGGGAGAAAGAATGATATTTTTATACAATCCATTGTGGGAGTGAACGATTTCTGCTGTGTCAGATTCTGTATTTCAAACGCATTTTCTCGAAACTTAATTTCTTTAAATCAGACGTTAAAGATACTCAACAAATTATCGACTCTAATTTTGCAAACTCTCGCCAAAGAAATAGCTGTCGGCACCACAGCTGACGCACTGTAGCATAATAGTAGTAGCATAACTGTCATACACACTAAACGATAACAAATCAGGAATAGCTTAAGTTCAGGTTGAGCGGAAACAACTGTGGGAGATAGCAAGATTCGTCTTAGTACCACAAGGGGCTGCCCACAGGGTAGAGTACTATCCCCTCTGCTATGGAGCTTGGTAGTAGATGAACTCCTCGAGTTGCTCACCAGCAATGGAATCCACTGTCAAGGCTACGCGGTCGATATTGTCATAATGGCGAGAGGCAGATTTGAGAACACTCTCTGCGACATTGTCCAAAGGGGCTTAAACCTGGCAAAAGGGTGGTGCAACACGGTAGGGCTAAATATCAACTCAGCAAAAACCACCGTGATCCCATTCACTAAGCGGAGATCTCTTCCGGGCCTTAGGTCCCTGACAATAGGAGGCACAGGGGGGGAAATGTCGAAGGAGATCAAATTCCTTGGCCTCACTTTAGACTCATCATTACGGTGGAGTAGGCATTTGGACTTAACGCTGTCCGAAGCAACTAGAGCACTTATGGTATGCAGACGCCTGCCTGGCAGATCATGGAGATGTAAGCCAAGTATCATTAGATGGCTGTATACCATGATAGTAAGGCCTATCGTAACCTATGCTGCGGTTGCCTGAGCCACCAAAGCAGCGCAGTCTTCGGTGATCCGGAGACTGTCAAAGCTGCAAAGACTTGCCTGGAGCTCACACCGCTGCATCAGGTGATAGAACATGCAACAAAACACACCATGCTGCTAATGTCAGCAGAAGGCTGCGGAAGAGGGAAGATAATGTCCTCTAGACAGATGGACGCACTAGCGGAAAGCACACCGCTAGGCCTCCTCCCAAAGGACGGCACCACGAATTTCAAAAGGAATTTCAAGTTACTTAGGCAGCAAGACGGAGGGGAGCGACTCCACGGTGGAAAGGCTGCTGGAAGACAGTACCATTCAGTGGTACCGGAGGGTATTGGGGCAGGTATTGCGGGACCGCCTACTAAGCTGTCCCAACCAATGGGACGCTTCCCAAGTATCTTCCAGGCTGAAGTTTTTGCCATATGTCAGTGCGCTGAAGTCAACCTCAGCCGCAACTATCGCAACCAGCGCATAGCTATTCTCAGTGATAGTCAAGCGGCACTAAAGGCGATCTCATCATATGAGACCAAATCGCTTTTAGTCGAGGAATGCATAGAAATGCTTAACCGCCTGTCCTTGTGCAACCGAGTGCACCTAATTTGGGTGCCAGGGCACAAGGGAATAGAAGGAAACAGCGTCCAAGGTGATGGGACCAGAATCATACATAGCGGTAGGATCCCACACTTTTAAGGAGCTGCTCCGCATTGAGGAGAGAGTGGTGAAAGAACGGCATTGGCAACAGGCAGCAAGTATACGCCACGCCAAGCTGCTTCTAGGAGGGTACAATCTCTCCAGGTTCAAAGAACTAATTCGCCTCCCGCGGGACAAATTCTGTCTCCTCGTCGCGATCTATGCAGGGCACTGCAGGCTCGGGAAACACCTGTCCAACATGGGCATAGTCTGCTGTTCTAATTGCCGGTTCTGCGACCTGGAACAGAAAACACCAGCACATCTAATCCTGGATTGCTCAGCAATCTGTGGAAAAAGGCTTAAGGCCCTGGATTCCATTTATATCAGCAGGGATCACATCACCTCAGTAGCGCCCGGCAAACTCCTGGAATTATTTAGGCTGCTGGGCCTCTGGGAAGACATGTGATACAGGAGAGGGCACAATAGACCCTAGGTCGCGGTGCATTACCTCATAATACTATCTACATCTACAAGCTGAGGTTGGCTGACCATCTTATACTTTCGGAATTTGGGGAGGTCGAAAGCTGGGAAACAAGTAAGGAAGGGCTAAGTGCGGGTACAAATGTACATTTTGTACTACAGCAAATTGCAGGAATCAAAGCTAGAGAACTGTCTTAAGGAGTAAAACGTCAATCTAACCAATTTTACATGTACTCTATGTAACTAATACACTGACCGTACTGAGTATATGAAAGTTGGGATAGTATCGACCTGATTTTTTCCATTAACTATTATCATACCACATACTAAAAAATGTTTCCTGGATTTCATTAAGGTACCTAACATGCAATTACCAAGTCAGTCCTAAAATTAGTTATATAGTTATATCGGGGTAGGTCAAGTTTTCGTCTGATTTTGTCTATTTAAAGCACAGATACACTGTAATGAGTAAACCATTTTCTGTATTTTCATTGAGATAACTCGTATATTGGTCAATATATACAGCAGTAGTATATGGGGACTCAAGGAAGTATTGACCCGATTCAACCCATTTATGGTACACAGAAATACTATTATCAGGCAAGGTTTCTGTCTGAATTTCAATTGTAACGGGTGATTTTTTTGAGGTTAGGATTTTCATGCAGTAGTATTTGACAGATCACGTGGGATGTCAGACATGGTGTCAAAGAGAAAGATGCTCAGTATGCTTTGACATTTCATCATGAATAGACTTACTAACGAGCAACGCTTGCAAATCATTGAATTTTATTACCAAAATCAGTGTTCGGTTCGAAATGTGTTTCGCGTCCGTGTCCGATGAGCGATGAGGCTCATTTCTGGTTGAATGGCTACGTAAATAAGCAAAATTGCCGCATTTGGGGTGAAGAGCAACCAGAAGCCGTTCAAGAACTGCCCATGCATCCCGAAAAATGCACTGTTTGGTGTGGTTTGTACGCTGGTGGAATCATTGGACCGTATTTTTTCAAAGATGCTGTTGGACGCAACGTTACGGTGAATGGCGATCGCTATCGTTCGATGCTAACAAACTTTTTGTTGCCAAAAATGGAAGAACTGAACTTGGTTGACATGTGGTTTCAACAAGATGGCGCTACATGCCACACAGCTCGCGATTCTATTGCCATTTTGAGGGAAAACTTCGGACAACAATTCATCTCAAGAAATGGACCCGTAAGTTGGCCACCAAGATCATGCGATTTAACGCCTTTAGACTATTTTTTGTGGGGCTACGTCAAGTCTAAAGTCTACAGAAATAAGCCAGCAACTATTCCAGCTTTGGAAGACAACATTTCCGAAGAAATTCGGGCTATTCCGGCCGAAATGCTCGAAAAAGTTGCCCAAAATTGGACTTTCCGAATGGACCACCTAAGACGCAGCCGCGGTCAACATTTAAATGAAATTATCTTCAAAAAGTAAATGTCATGAACCAATCTAACGTTTCAAATAAAGAACCGATGAGATTTTGCAAATTTTATGCGTTTTTTTTTTTAAAAAAGTTATCAAGCTCTTAAAAAATCACCCTTTATATCTCTCACATTGACCGATATCCACATATTAAGCTCTTTTTGAAGATTTCGACTCTAAAAATTTTAAAACTACTCAAATTTTACATTGAAAATATGTACTCCCGGTTTTCTGATATAACATTTTTAAAAAATAATATTAAAAATTTTAACTGTCAACCCCCGACGCCACTGGCGAAACATTTTTCCCACAACTCTCAAAATTCAAACGGAGTTTTTCAAAAATGTACCGCTAATTGTCAATTGTGTGCGCTTTTTCTATGGTTTCACACCACACGCAACCAAAAGCCACCAACCATTGACCAATTGGCCATTCATGGAGTGCCAAGCCAATATACAGTTAAAGCTACCCTCTAAACATTGAGCATTCAGCTTACATTCATTCATGAGAGCAGCTTAGCTTTGAAGGCAGCGACAAAAAGACCGAACAACTCTTTGAAAGAAAGAAAAAAATCTATATATTTCAAATAAAAACAAATTAACGGTAAACCGCAAACAAAACTAAGTAATGCTGAACTAGAATTAAAAAAAATATAATAAAAAATCAAATATCGCTAAAATAACCAACAAAATGGCAAAAAACTCGCAGGGGAATATTTAACTAGAACTAAAAAAACTATTTGTTTTGCAACAAAAAGGAAAAAAAATTACCGGCAGTTGGCCCTAAGCAGTTCACAATGCACACAACAACAAATAAAAATAAACATAGGCATATTTTATTTAAAATTACCTAATTTCCCTGAACAAATATACACTTAACACTGTGTACTTTGCGCATTTGTTGTTATTGTTTTTATAATGTGTTATAAAACCTCAAAGGAATAACACAATTACAATTTCCCGTCAAATATGCGCCCACTCCAC
Source organism: Bactrocera zonata (assembly GCA_037783105.1). Lineage (NCBI taxonomy): Eukaryota > Metazoa > Arthropoda > Insecta > Diptera > Tephritidae > Bactrocera > Bactrocera zonata. The sequence goes on along the minus strand of JBAWJQ010003028.1, from coordinate 97,139 downwards.
CGATTTCCACTACGGCGCTTTGCAATTTATTCGTCAGCTTGTGGTCACTTCTGCAGCTTGTTGAAACTTAGATGAAAATTGGCAGTAATAATCATAAAAAGAATAACGAAAAACACCGTTAAACACAACGGCAACGATGTGAATATGAAGAACCGTATAATTTAGGCACAGCAGACGAAAGCAGGTGTGAGAGCAATTTTATTTTGTGTTTTTCCCCTGGGACAGATGGTGTATTGAGACACGCTGTTAGTATATTAAGTAATATAATAGGTATGATCTGGACCTGACGCTGGCCATGAATGCCGAAGAACAAGTGCATGTTAAGTATTATCAGCGAAAAGCCACAAGCAATTGGGGAGTGAGCATAAAAGTTGTGTGCACATTTAGGCAGCTCATGCAATTAATTTACGTCAAGCAGTGGGAAAGCAAGCGGACACAAGAAAAACTATTAACATCGACTGCACCGAAGATATACCCTTCACAGGGGCATTTTTTGCAGTATTGAAGAGTGTAAAAGGATCTTTATCTTGAGGTCAATTTGCAAAACATCGTTTGTATATATGCTATAAATCGACTCAGCTCGATCTTTTATATGTATACTATGTATATATTTTACAGTCTCCAATATCCTTTTGAATATTACAAACTTCATGTTAACCGTAATAGACCCTGTCCAGGGTATAACAAAAATAAACGCAATGGGCGACAAGAAAAATTATCAAGTGAAAATTTAATATCCGTTAAATGTTGAAAAAGAAGGAAACATAATGGCGTTAAGTCGACGAAAAACGCAGACACATCACGTCCCATGTCCGAGTAAGCAAAAGGAAACATCTGAAGACAATATATTAATGTGGTTGTTGTTCTTATTTTTCTTATTGGGGAGTGAAAATGCTGCGATGGCGGCTTTTATCATTTCACTTGCATAGCTTAAATGAGACATGAAATGGTTCAGAAACAAAAAATGTAAGTAAAATCTTGCATAAAAACGTCTGCGGCGGCTTAATTCGTTATTATTGACTGCCTCAAGTTAAACTTTTCGCGGCCGACAGCTGAAGGGATAATGGTATTAAATATCTTCACTTCCGATTGGCGCACCAAAAGAAAAAAGTTGCTGCACGGTGAAATGGAAATTCAATTAAATAACGGTTGAACACAAGCGTACGCCAACAGCTGTTAACGGATGCTGCATGTAATGCCGGCTGCAGTAAAAATGCTCTAAATTAAGTGCTAGGAAAGAAACTTTGACGTTTACCTTTGGCTTTGTTGCAAGTTAAATTGTTCTTTCTGATTAGAACACACAAAACAAAAAATATGCTGAAATAAAAGCAGTTGGCGATTATAAATATGCATACAGATATATAGACATATATGTATGTAAGTTACAGCGTGAAGAATGGCAGAATTTTTCCATTCTTGTGCAGCCACACATATTTGCAGTTAGAACATTCCACAATTGTCTTACTACTGCAACAATACGAACGAAACAGTTACTACTCACCAATGCCGCCTCAGAATCGTACGCAATTTCAATTTGCAATTGCTCCTCGCACTTTTTCCTTTACATTTATATTTATTTTCATTCACAAACACTTAATTACACTACAAACATTGCACAAATTAACACATTACATTTGTTAACACAATTTTACCGGCTATTAAACGCGCACTTAACTTTTTGGCTTCTTTTCACTTTCCACTTTAATTCCAACTGCTGGTCTCGTAAGGTTGCCAGCTGATGCTTAAAAAAGCTAATATTTGCATGAGAAAGGTGGGTGATGAAAGCGAAAGTATGGAAAGCGGATATGATCAAATGATTGATGGCGATTTGAAATGTGTAAGCATGTGTATGTATGTGTGTATGGTGGCAACACTAGCACTACCGTTTGTAGCACGGATGCGGTCAGTTAACGAACGTTTATTGCTTTTTGCTTTATTTCGGTGTTCTTATTGGAAACTGGAAAGATTTTTGACAAATAGGAATAATCACGGATAATTGACATTTTTGACAGAAAAAAAATTATTTAAAGAAAATCGAGTGAGCTTAAAAATTTTATAAAGACAGGCTTTGCTTACAACAAGAATTTGGCAAAATAAGAAAAAGTTTGAAATAAAATGAATCAAATACAAGTGCAAACATACAACGGAGGTGTGGAAGGAAGTTGTAATGTTAACTTCTGGCTACGATTCCAGTGTATTAAGTATTGTATATCCACTTGTGAAAAAATCGTTTTATTTGTTTTTACTTATTGCGAATGAACACAGGTCTGCATAATAGAGAATATTTTCCTGGAATTTCAAGTTGTTCCGGCAAATTGTTTCGGATATACATACATATGTATATAGGTATGAGTGTGCTTATAAGAAACAGTTTGATCGGTTACCAAACCTTTTAAACGCGTTTTCCAGAAATGCTGTTTTCATAGTCGGTGAGGAAAATATGTTCGAAACGGCTGCACCGACCGACTTAAAATCATGAGCCAATAATCAAAGGAAGACATATTTTTCTTACGCTCCTCCTGGAGATGGGCTTTTTGATCTAAGGAATTCACAATTTTTGAAAACGAAGCAATTAAAGTAACTTAAATTCTGAACAAATATTTATGGATACATTAATAGCTTTTCCCCAAAAATTTAGGTACTGAAGTTATGTAACTATAATAGCTCTACGCTTGTGAGTGTATTTTCGCATACTAGAAATCATTTATGAAGGACATTTGCCTTTAGAAGAAGCCGAAGGAAGTTAAACAAATTTCGCAAAGTTTTTTTTTTTTTTTTTTTTTTTTGTTGTGGCTCAGTTTCAAGGAGAAAACCACAAATATGATGAGATTCTTGCAATCTAACATTTCCTTGAGCATTACTTATAAAGAAACATATGTACATCTATTTCTAAACAAAGTAAAGCAAAAAATCGTAACAAGCAGCGTTCGAACCACAAACTTTTAACTGGTACGGAACACAGACAGGCAGTATTTATACTCCTGCAATGCCTTAACAACTTTATGCTCAAACCAATTAATTTGTGAAACAATCTGTTAATGTTTGTAGCCACTTTAGCCTAAGCCCCTTAGCTAACTTTCAGCCCATCAGCTCGCATGTAGTGAACTTTTAAGATTTGTGCTTGAATAGAATTTTTTATGCCTACTCCAACAGTTTCCAATTGTTTTTTATTTTTTTACATTTCACTTTGAAGTTTTTCGCTGTTAAGCTTACAAACTTGCTTAACCGCCAACAGGCAGCAAGGCAACAACTGAACTTGCCTTGGTGTTAGCAGAAAAGAAGCTTTTTTGTGCTACAAATTACAGAATTCTTCGAGAAAAATCCAATTTGCACTTTCAGCAGGCGCTGACGCGGCTTATGCACCATTCGGACCTGCTAATTTATGTTATTACTTTGTTATTCATATATGTATTATGGTGGATGGAGGATGCAACTACTTTAAGCTAATTTCGTGAGAAGATAACTCGCTTGCTTGTAGACTATTTTCGTAAATAAACCCAGCTTGAGTTTGGGCTTATGCGGCTAAAATGTTTAAAATTACGTTATTCGCCATAAATAATAATGTTATTTTAGAAGTTAAATATTTTGCCTTCATTTTCGTGCACCTTATGGCCACTAGAGACATAAATTAGCACATAATTTTAAATTACTTCTAACAACCATTTTCTTTACTTTCCAGAACAATGAACAGTCCTACGAGCAGTCTTCCATAAATCAGGGGTTTAGTAAAAATTACGGTACACTTTCACCACCATCGCCCACACTCACCGCGGATAATCTCACCTACTCTTGGTATAATTTGGATGTCTTCGGTGCTGTGCACCAGCCGGGTTCGGGTTGGAAACAACTGCTGAATCGCGTAAAAGGTGTTTTATGCAATGAACGTCATATTCCTGCGCCGCGCAAACACCTCTTGAAAAACGGTAAATAGCAAATTAAGTAGATTTAATTATTTTACTCGCATTTTACACTCTCGAACTGCTCAATTTGTTTTCCAGTTTCCGGCGTCGCTTATCCGGGTGAATTGCTGGCGGTCATGGGCAGCTCTGGTGCCGGTAAAACCACACTTCTGAATGCGATTGCTTTTCGCTCGTCGAAAGGTGTACAAATATCTCCATCCACCGTACGCTTGCTCAACGGTCATCCCATTGATGCGAAGGAAATGCAAGCACGTTGTGCTTATGTTCAACAGGATGATCTTTTTATTGGTTCACTCACCGCACGAGAGCATCTCATCTTCCAGGCAATGGTGCGTATGCCGAGGCATACGACGAAAAAGCAAAAGATACAACGTGTGGATCAGGTTATTCAAGATCTCTCGCTGGGAAAATGCCAGAATACTTTGATTGGCGTGCCGGGTCGTGTGAAAGGCTTATCCGGTGGCGAACGTAAACGCTTGGCATTTGCTTCGGAGGCGCTAACGGATCCACCACTGTTGATTTGTGATGAACCCACTTCGGGTTTAGACTCATTTATGGCGCACAGCGTCGTACAGGTGTTGAAGAAACTATCGCAGAAAGGCAAAACAGTCATATTGACCATACATCAACCATCTTCTGAGCTATTTGAACTTTTCGACAAAATATTGCTAATGGCTGAAGGTAGAGTCGCCTTTCTGGGTACACCGGGCGAAGCGGTAGACTTTTTCTCATAGTAAGTGACCGCATTTCACTCAATTGAACCTAACCTAAGTTTCTCTTAATTTCAAACTTTGCATTTTATTTATGCATCTTATTAACACCTACCTGTAGCATCGGCGCTCAATGTCCGAACAATTACAACCCAGCAGATTTTTACGTACAAGTTTTGGCCGTTGTGCCTGGCCGAGAAGCGGAGTCACGTGACCGTATAGCCAAAATTTGTGATAATTTTGCAGTTGGAAAGTAAGTTGTTCTCGCAAACAAAACCACACTTTACTATACTTAATGTCTTCCGCTATCGCGCAGGGTCTCTCGCGAGATGGAGCAAAATTTTCAAAAACTGGAAAAATCGAATGGCTTGAACAAAGAGGACGAGAATGGATTTACGTATAAAGCGTCATGGTTTATGCAGTTTCGTGCGGTCCTTTGGCGCTCGTGGCTGTCAGTGTTGAAGGAACCGTTATTAGTGAAAGTGCGCCTATTTCAAACGACGGTACGAGCATCCCTATACCGGTGTAATGGATTTACTGCGACTTGATGCAATAATGTCTTTCATTTTAGATGGTTGCTGTTCTCATTGGACTGATCTTTCTGGGACAACAATTAACCCAAGTCGGTGTGATGAACATTAACGGTGCCATTTTCCTATTTTTAACCAATATGACCTTTCAGAATGCCTTCGCTACCATAACTGTAAGCTACATATTGCATATTTTTGCCCAGATAAACATCGTATTTTACAGGTTTTTACATCCGAACTACCTGTATTCATACGTGAGACGCGCAGCCGACTTTATCGCTGTGACACTTACTTCCTCGGGAAAACAATTGCCGAACTGCCACTCTTCTTGATTGTACCGTTACTCTTTACAGCCATCGCTTACCCAATGATTGGCTTGCGTCCTGGTATTGATCATTTCCTAACAGCGCTGGCGCTTGTTACATTGGTTGCCAATGTTTCGACATCGTTTGGCTATTTGATTTCGTGCGCCTGCTCGTCGACATCAATGGCGCTCTCCGTGGGCCCACCTGTAATCATACCATTTCTACTTTTCGGCGGCTTCTTTTTAAACTCCGGCTCGGTGCCGGTGTACTTCAAGTGGCTGTCGTATTTATCATGGTTCCGTTATGCCAATGAGGGATTATTAATCAACCAGTGGGCTGATGTAAAACCTGGCGAAATTACTTGCACTTTATCGAATACCACCTGCCCTAGCTCAGGTGAGGTTATACTGGAGACGTTGAATTTTTCGGCGAGTGATTTACCATTCGATTTTATTGGATTGGCTTTGCTCATTGTTGGTTTTCGGATATCCGCGTATATAGCATTGAGAGTGCGCGCTAGACGCAAAGAGTAAGATGAGGACGAAAAAGACTAGTTTCCAGTTTAGTTTTTTGGTATTAAATATCTAGTTTTGTATGCTTTTTTCATATAATAAATCGATAATTTTGGCAAAAAGCGTGTTTTTCTCTCGACGAAAGTCCATATGCTAAAGAAACTTCAGACGTGTCAAAACACGGAACTCCATACAATAACAGAATGCTGTTTGATGTCTCCCATCGAACGCCTGCTCAATGGGGACTGCAGACTTCCGGTTACAGAACATGATACACGTCCTCCAATCAGCTTCTGCTAAGACACTTTCGTAGAAATCATTTTTACAGTATTAAGTTTGAAGTGGAACTGCCTTTGAGGTTCAGTCACGCACTGAACGCCATGAACAATGAAGCTATTAACATCCTCACAGACTCTATCCACATGAATGGCGTATTTGAAGTCGAAACAACATCTATCGCAGACTGTGAGCTCGAGTTGCCGCGTAAAACCAGAGTGACCCTTGCGCAACTTCGTTCTGAATACTGTAGCTCCCTCCCTATCCAGAATAGCCCCCAATATTAAACGTTTGTCCTGTAAAGAAATATACTCCCAGGCACTAACCAGCTCTTTGCATATCCTATATATTCCATATCTAACACCCTTCTCCTTTCGATCCTAACCGTTAAAATAGCACCTTTAGTGGAAATCTCGTTTGATAAATTTTATGACAACTCACTTGAGCTTTGCCACCTAAACAGGCTCTATTTAATCGCTACAACAGCAAAATTCTCGCAGTACGTTGACAACCGTTAATAGAAAATAATTATTCGTTTTCTTGTTTTGGATTTATTTTTATAATATGATTATTATTAAAAGTATTTTAACATTTTCGTTTATAGAAATGCCTACAAATTTCATTTCCCGTTAAATTTTCAAGTGGCTACACCGCTGTTAATCCGGTTCTTAAAATTTTAAATTTGTATTTCCACTCAAGCAAAGCATTTAAATATTTCCACCATCTTTGCCAAACGACCTAGTCATATTCACCACCAAACACACCACTTACGAATGTCAGCATGACAGCCACACAAGCGACTGAAATAGCAACAGCTGTCAACAAAGGGAAAGCGAAAATGAGAAATAAAGCGACAAAAAAGAAGGAATGCGCAGAAATCGCCGGCGTGAACATTTTTCTGAAGGTAAATTGCAACGGAAATCGATTTATTAATGGAAAATTACATAAATTTTAGGAAACCGTGCCCCAAAAGTCATATTATAATCTTCAATCGTGTGTGAGAAGTGAAAATAAGTCAATAAATACAGTGGAGAGCCGAGAATGAATCATTAAAAAATTGACTGACTGCGTCTGCTAGCGTGGCTTCGCTTGCTGCAAGCGATGCCTACATTGGCTGGAGCTTCTATATTATAAATGTTTATACAATACAAATCAGCTATATGCTAAATTATTTATCTAATCAACAAACGTATTTTGTTGAGCGGAAAGAGTGGCGTGAGTATTTCAAGAGACGTGCACACCGTGAGTGTGCTCCATGAGCGCTTGTTGTCCAAGCAGACGTCGCACCAGAAAACAAAGTAAACTCACTATTAAAATTTGTTAAAAATATCAATTATTTAGTAGTGCTCCTAGCGAGCGGTTAAAGAAGCAGTGCGCCCACTACAGTACATAGCTGGAAATATCTAAATTTCGTAGTGACGTGATAATACAAGACATTTATATTACTTTCACACGTAAGTGTAGTTAAATAGTTGTGCGTCGCCCACGGGAAGTGACAATAACCCGTATAAAAAAAGAAAGAAAATCGAAACGTGTAAAACTATTGACGTTGTCGTGTACCTACGTCACAGCACCGCATAGTTCAGTAGTCATACGAGCATATGTAGTATATTGCGCCTACAATCCCTAAACATACATCCTTTAGAACAACTAAATATTCGTTATTTTATTGCTATTAAACGTGTGTATACGCTACTCTCCACAATAAACGTTCAAATTCGCATTAATTCTTTTTTTTGTTATTTAACCGGTTCTACAACCCCTTATAGGCTATAACGCTGGCGTTGGTGTTTTATTTTATTCTCTTTTATTTCTCGGTTCGGTCAGACAGTTCCAACACAATTAATTAAAACTGCAGACGGTAAAATAACAAGGGACAGTTCCCACTACTGCTCCAGTGGTCGGCAGCTGTTACGCACGCACATTACCTCAAACTCAACCAGCTGATTTTGATTTGCTTGGCTGTGAAACTGGCAGTTTGTAAACAAAGTGTTATCAGCGCAACAAATCCACTCCTACATACTCTTGCTTCACAACCAAGAAGTTATCCGCATTTCCTTTTATGCTCCGTTCGACTTTGCGCCAGTCAAGAAGTCACATTGCTTCCCTCGTGGTGAGTTAATAAAATTGTACATGCAAGGAGTGCGCTAGTACAGAAGGACAAAATGAATATAGACACATTGCGAAACGAGTGGGACGAACTCACCAAAGAGTACAATGAACTCGAGGTAAGTAGAAGTAATGTTTTCCTTAAAATTTGTTTTTGTAAAAGTAAAAGTCAACAACTGTTGCATATCGAATAAGGTGGATAGGGTTATAGTTTAACAACATTAATGCGGAAATATATAATTTAATAATTATTGTATTTTGTTGTCGTATTTCAACGACACTTACATACATACTTATATAAAATTAAATAAAATAACGAGTTCAACGGTTTTATGAGCCTACTTATGGACACAAAGCAAGAAAAGTGAATTGCAACACATTCACACTTAAATTAAAAAAGCTGTGAGTCATTGTCAACGACGAATTTGGTAACTCCGTTATGCGTTTTAAAGCAAATAACAATTTTGCACACTTTTTGCCATATTGTTAAATCCAATACAATACAAGCAAAATCAATACAATTTAAACCAAAGGTGCATTGTCAAACTTTAAAGTGCATTTTAACTAAAGAAGAAAAAACGACCTTCACATGCATATGTACATATGTATGTATGCACCTCGTCTTCATTACGGAAGTTGCAAAAAATATTTATTATGGCTTGTTATCCATATTTTTGATGTATTTTGACCTTTCGTTAAACTTCCGGTCCGACTATTATGCAAATTTTTTGTTACGCTTATTGAGATTCAGCTTAATTATTTTGTTTTTATTATGGTTTAAAAAGAACTGCAATATAAACAATACATAGTTGCATATTAATGTATGCATATCTGTGATATGAACAGAAATATTGCAATTAGAAGAAAAAAAAACAAGAAAACTTAACGTTTATTGCACTTTAGCTATAATACCCTTCAGAAACAAAACTATTTCCATGCAAGAATTTGATTTTAATCGTTCCGCTTGCTTGGCACATATATGTATATAGGCTATAGTACTATGATCCAATTAATTTGTTGGTAAATTATAGCGTTGCCTTGGGCAATAATTTATGCTAAAATTCGTATTTGTCAAATAAAACCGTTTTATATACAAGAATTAGATTTTATTGTTCAGTTTGTATGGCAGTTATGTATATGTTATTGTATATGTTATTAGTAGTTCGATATCGGTGGTTCGGCCAATGAACAGCGGAATTTGCAGAATTTCTGATCGCTGTATCAAAAACTGAGCGACTAGTGCGCGTATGTTCGAACTTAATAACCCCTGTCCAGGGTATAATCAATGAGCGGACATTTTTAGCGCATATTTATCTGGTAATAAAAAAAAAAAAATGTAAATAATATTCGTGCATAGTGTAAAATAGTGGCGGAAATTTTATTAACATTTTTTTCGATAACTCGTGTGAAATTCGTAAATTTGTGTTATTGAATATGATAGAAGACATAAACTTTCCCCCAAAGAAATGAAAACGTTTAATTTAAACATTTTTAAAATAGTTGACATAAAATTCAGTTCAAATATGTACGTACTTACATACATATATTGTTATATCTACATACTTATGTATAAGTGTATAAACATGTACTTAGTTTCATATTTGTAGATTTGCTTATCAACATTCTTGATAACTTAAACCAAAAAATAATAAAACACTAAATGTTTTCCGCATTTCTCATTCATCATAGGATTGTAATCGTCGATATATTGAGTTGCTGGAACAACTCCACAGTCATCAGCAGAAATGTTTCAACGAAATAAAACATCAGCGTTATCGGATGAATCAAATTACAGCTTCACTAAAGCAGTAAGTCGCTTTGAAAATGTATATCTATAAAAACTCCAAAAATATTTTTAGTATTATTCGCACATACACACATAAACATTATTAATATTGGCTAGTTGTGGTTTATTTTGCAATTCAATGTCATAAAAACAGCATGCAATGCAACAAAAAACGCGTATAATTAAGTCAATACGCTCGTCAAGGCAGCCAGACTGTCAGTTATCCAAAATCACTAATAACAACACTATATACGAAGTGCTTAGTGTGCTAAGAAGCAGCTCTATCAGTACTCACAGTCACGCATGTAGCGAGCGGCAGTGCGGTGAAGACCATTCACCCTACACGTGACATTGCGGCTGGTTTTGTAGACAACAAATAATACAGAAAAAACATTAAAAAGGAAGGAAAATTTCGGCTGTTTAATGTGCTCTTTAAACCAGCATCTTACAGACGCATGGTAAACATACAAGCGTGTGCGGCAATAAGCGTGCGCACATTTTATCGTCTGAAAGAAAAGCAGCTACAAAGTCCAAGGCTTGCCTATGGGCAAAGTGCTTGCAAACAATATTCATAAATGTTCCGATATGAACGCACCCTTTTGAAGGGCCAAACTGGTTTGATGCCGAAGTGCTTTTTTCCCACACACGCATGCGATTATAAAAGTGTTAATGTGTAAGGTGTATGTGCATATAAATCGTTTTGGTTTTTATTCGCTCACTATGCGCACCGCTTTGTTTTTATCGCTATCAGCACCAGCGCTTACCAACTGATAAGCGTTTAGCACCTGAGCTTGTTTGCCGACACCATTTTAATCAAAAACACCTAGACGTTTCGATGTGCTCTCCATCATTTATGCATTAAAACGAAATGTTTATTTATTTATTTATTATGTTGTCCACAGCGCATACTTACATATGTACGTGTGAGACTAATCAAATATGGCAGTGCAATTAAATTGCTTAATGAATGAGTGCAAACTTGTGGCAGCGCTTTGCCACAGTTGATTGTTGCATTAGTTACGAGCAGTAAAGCAGCAAATTTGTTAGCGTTGTCCAAAGGCTTATCGCATTTTTTAATTTTTATTTATTTAACTTACACCTTCTGCGTTTTGGCACATTTTTTCGTGTTTTTGTAATTATCGCTTGCCAATCTTTGAATATTGATTGGTGATACATACATACATGTATATACATACATACATACATATGTATCTATGTACATATACTGTTATGTATCTATGTACATACATATGTATATCGTTTTCCTTGCATTCAGACTAGAAATTAAGCAAAATACTTTTTTATTTTTCATACTCCTATCGTTTGTCGCTAATAGGTATTTTTATTTTCTTGTGCCCCGCCTCCATACAACACTTGCTTTGTTGTGTCATTGAACATTTTTTGCACAAAATAAAACGAAATTGTTTCCTACATAATTAAACAGTCATCAAATTATACTTTGAACTTGTTGCTGGTAATTAACCAAAAATTCCTGTTAAAAGTCTATGTGGACCCTGGTGAATGCTTATGAAAGGTTGATGAGAATATTCTATTTATTTAGATTGATATGCATTTTTAGTAAGAAGTAAAATGCATTCTGTCCAAGATATCATGCTTTTATGGTGTGTATATTATGGTGATTTCGGGCTCAAAAATTATACTCCGACCAGATTTTGAACCCAAATAGCTTCAGACATGCACTGAGCGCCATTCACAGTGGAACCATTAACACCTTCACCGACTCCCTCTAAGTGAATGGCGTACTTGGAGTCAAACCACCACCCATTGCAGACGAATAGCTCGAGTTGCCGCGAGAATTGAGAGTGACCCTTGCGCTGCTTCAAAAGTGATGACTAGTAAACTTTGTAGGGTTTCCGAGTAACAAACTTCGTGGCAGGGTATAAAAAGTTTGGAAGTCGATGACAAAATTTGCTTTCTTCCGTTTACATCCGTTCCGACCGAAAATTTAAAAGATTAGATTACATTTAATCATTTCATAACCCACAAGTGTTCTCACTGCCGTTATAAAAATCAAAAAACAACTGTTATTGTCATTCATGAAGTCACATCGCTTAATATTTATCAAAAGAAAAGATTGTCATATAGTATTTTGAAATAAAAGCCGTCTTTTTTCAAATATTTTCCATATAATAGAAATAATGGAAGCATTTTTTCATTTGTTAAGTCGATTTTCAGGTGAAATTAGATTCATTGCCTTAAAGAAATTTGTTTGTTTACATATTTTTCCCTTTGTAGTGTCCAAATCAGCTGTGATAATGTAACAGATTTCCAGTGCTGGCAAGTAGATTGCGCAAAATCAGAGTCGCACAGAGAGATTTAGCGTGGATCAGTTTCAAATCCTTTCAATGAAGTGATTTGGAACTGTCATTTTTGTATGGCGAAATCTTGATAAATTTTTAAGATTAACCTGACTTTCTTCATTGCCTAGCCAAAAGTACCAAAAGTTTGAAACTGGAATTCTATTCTATACCAAGCTTCTGACACCTGCACTGCGGCATTAGCATTTTTTTGAAAAATATTCCAAATTTGAAAAAAGCGCTACACACTCGAATCATTAATACAACTACCTACACATAACCACACATGCATAGATTTGGTATATTCAAAATAAAAAATCTTCCTCCATTCGCGGATGCCCAAACATATTATTCAATAAACAAATAAAGCGTTAAAAATTTAGCAATAAAATTTGTATGAAAGATACAACAACAACTAAGAACCGTGCACAAATCAAATCCAACAACAGTAACAACAGCAAGTGCAACTTAAATTAAGCAAATAATATGCTGTGCCAAGCTATGTACATATAAAATCAAGTCAAGCCTCTCTCAACCTTCAACGTGACTCAGCCGTTGTTTGGAGCGGAGAGGCGTCTATTTGTGTTTGGCTTTTGCTTTTTTCACTTAATCAGCTGTTATGTCTATTATCTATGTACATGTGCTTTGGCATTTGCTTTGCAAGCCTCTGTGTCGTTGAAGCTGCCCTCAAAGCTTTTATTTTATTTTTTTTGATTTGCATTTGGTTTTTCGCTTTGTTGTACTTTGTATAGAATATTATGACGACAAGCAAAAAAGAATAGATAGAAGAGAAATTGCAATGTCGCGTGATTTTTCCCGAAATAGAATAAAATACAATGTACTATATATAAATATGTTTGTGTGAATGTATGTATGTAGGTATGTATAAAGCTTAGAGCGCAAAGCGTGAATATTCATTATCAAGCGAGTGCAGTATACGCGTATGTCCCTTACTACAACAACAGTGTTGTCATTCATGTGTATTTTCATACTCGCACAACATGTTGCTGCAGAGTAAAATAGTTTTTTTTTCACCTAATGGTCTTTTGGATCGTCTAAGAAATCGAGATAGACATGGGGTTATATATTGTATAAATGATCTGGATCATAAGACGAGTTGAACTCCGAGTGACTATGTGTCTGGCCGTCTTTGCAAGCGATAAATTGAGTAAACATTAAGATATCTTAATAAAACTTTATTCACGTATTCCTTAGCAACTATGGGATCGGCCAATTGCCATTCCCACAAAGTGTTAAGTGAAAACATACATATTAAGAGCCATAAGAAAGCACTAACTTACGGTATTAAACTGTAATTAGGGAGAGGGAGCGAGAGTATAAAATATTCGGTTATACCCGACTACACCCTTTCCTTACTTGTGTGTTGTTTATATTTTTATGCCCTGAATTGGGTATATGAAGTTCGCCATAAAATTTGTGACACCAAAAAGAAAACGTCAGAGATCCAATGCTGTCCATTTTAACGGTACAATCCCTCGAACAAATTGTTCAGATCGTACTACTCTAGCAAAAAACGAACTAATCGATTGAAATAAAGCTCGTGTATGAAACACTTTTTTACTTGTACAGAATAATACTATAGTTTCAGTGCAACCATAGCTATAATTTTATCTTCCTCTTTTTTTATAGACATTCCATACTTGTTTTTATTTTGCGTCATACTTTATACGCTAGTAAAATGGGATATATTTATACAACTGCTTTTGCTACGGATGAATTGGAATTGAGAGCTCGGTCTGTTTTGGTATCAAATGACATTTGAAGTCGAGAGTGACGTTGTTTGGTTTTCATATAAGAGAACGCAGTTTCAATGCATGAACCGGGCCTGTGATCTGGCTGGCGCTCACGTGCCTCTCCTTTTCGTCCAACCAACCAATTAACGAAACGAGTCGGTTAAGGGCAATTGAAGATTGCGAATTTTAAATGCAACGAATTAAGGCTCTTGACATCTCCGGGAGTGGTAGTGGAGTAATACTTCGGCTAAAGTCCAAAAATCTGTTTGGAAAATGTTTTTTGTAACAAAAACAACAAAGATTTTAGTTAAGAACTCTTTGCACCGATTTGCATTTTGTATTATTTTCAAATATATAAAATAATACATTTTGCAAGCGAAACGAGTCGCAATTCTGCATATCTACATATGTATGTATGCTCCTACAGGGTGGGCCATATAAAATTTTAAATTTAAAAAGTCAGTAAAAAAAACGGCTTCATATTTTTCAAAGGTCTAACATTTATTTAAAAGGTTGTTTTATGAAATTTATTTGTAGAAAACAATTTCGGACAAATGACCACCACGGCTGAGTTTACAGTAGCTTATTCGATCCACCCAATTTTGGAGTACTTTCTCGATGGTTTCAGGCCTTATGGCAGCTACAGCAGCTTGAATCTCCTACTTTAGATCTTGAATTGTTTCTGGATGGTTGGCGTAACATTTATCTTTAACAGCTCCCCACAGAAAATAGTCCAACGAAGTTAAATCGCAGCTTCTGGGAGGCCAATTCACATCACCTCTTTTGTTGATTATGCGATTTTCGAAGATAGGGCGTAAAAGATTGAGTGTAGCGTTTGCTGTATGGCACGTAGCGCCGTCCTGCTGGAACCAAATGTTGTCCAAGTCTTCCTCTTCAATTTGCTTGAAGAAAAAAATTCGGTTAACATTGCGCGATATCGCTCACCATTGATGATTACGGCGGTTCCTTCTTCATTTTCGAAGAAACATGGGACGATGATTCCACCAGACCAAAATCCGCACCATACAGTGATTCGTGCTGGGTGCATTGGCTTCTCGACGATTACGTGCGGGTTTTCTGTGCCCCAAATGCGACAATTCTGCTTGTTAACATAACCATCGAGGTGGAAATGAGCCTCGTCCGAAAAGATGATTTTTCGATAAAATTGACCATCCACTTGACTCACCACTTTGGAAAAAAGTTTTCAATATTTCCCAGTTTTCTTCTAGTGAATAGCGACCCATTTCGTAAATTTTAGACTTTTTACTGAATATCTGTCACTTTCCGAATGGTATTTGACGTTTCCAATGTCGATATATAGATAATTCAAATTTAAAACGTTATATGGCCCACCCGTTATTTTTATCTGCCATTAAACCTGTCGCATCTAATTTATTGATGATGAGAAGCTCTTTTGACAGTTGGTGCATTTGATTGTTTAGAACAAAAAGTGCGAATTGGTGTAAAGAACGAGTTTGAGGTCGCTGGTCTCAGTATCGCTCTAGTCGTTAAGTTTTAAAAGCATCACAGACAACGTTTAATACATACATATATGTCTATTTATTTGTATATATAGAGTAGTAGTTAGAATTTTCAAAAAATATTTTTTTTTTTGCATTTTCGTTAAGTGTAATATCTTAAAAATATTCCCTGAAAATTTCACGTTGATCCGACAATTAGTTTTTGAGTTATTCGAGAAATAAGAAAAAGAGCTCAGGCACTTCATAGCGCTAGTGTGAAACTTTAAACGCGTTTTTCTCAAAACTATGTTTTTTGATCTGGTGACAACTGTAACTCGAAAACCGCTCAGTAGATTTTAATGAAATTTATTTTTTTTAGAATACATAATAATCGAAAGATTATTATTTTTTCGAAAATTTCTGTTTTTTAAGACCAATTAACTGTTGATTTTTTCGAAAAATTTAGAAAAAAAAAATTCCTGAGGCCACCATTTTGTTAATTTTGAAAACAAAATAAAATCCTTCGATAAGGCCCGGGATTATCTATTCATAAAATTAATTTTTTTTGTCCGATTGTTTTTAGATGAATCTCCAAGGACTTATGCTTGTCACCGCAAGTACCTTTTTTTGGAAAAGGGTCAACACAAATAACTATAACTTCGGAAATTAAATTTTTTTTTTGAAATTTTCGTGACTTCAAGTCAACAACATTCTATAATAATGTATTACTGCTTTTGTAAAATAACATGATTTAATAGCAAAAAAAAAATACTGAAAACTCTAATTTTTTCGCGCCTCTGACTACCCCTTAAACAAAAGATATTAAAAAAATTTACTTTCATTATTTCTTCCCTTTGCTGCTATAGAATTTGTGTTTACTCTACTGTGCTCTCAGCCACAAGTAACACCCTCCGTATCTGTTACTTGGTATTTACTTTAACAAACAAATATGCATTCCAACCTTTGAGTTGCATTTGTACAAAAAATCAAAATAAAATTCGCATTTTTAACTGTCATGTATTTTTATCCGATTTCGTTTGACAAATATTTACCAAGAATAAAAGTGAGAACAAAGTGGAAAAAAATAAAATCTTGGAAATAAATATTGCAATTTGCAGTGCAAAGGTAAATCCAAAGTAATTGAATTGATTTGGAATGAATTAAGTAGGAACTAAATGCATATATAAGTACCGCACAAGTGTAGTATTTGCTTACATATGTATGTATGTATGCGCATATACATTCATATATGTCTATGTAGCATGCGCTGAGCTGAGCGTCTTTTCGCGATTTCACATTGCAATTTGCGATTTTAATAGCTCTTACACGTATTGCATGCGCCGGCTGGCAGTCAAGCCGTCCCAAAAGCTCAAGGTGGGTCATTAAGTCGAGCAATAAATGATGTAAGTTGTGAATTACAAAAAAAAAATACAGTTAAATTGCAGCGGCTTGCGTTTCACTCGCTCCTAGTAGAGGCGAACCTGTGAGCAATTGCTTAAGTACACTTTATTGGCTAAGCCAGGCTTGAAAAGCGGATTGCGCTCAATGACCGCTAGTAGTATATTGCTGTTGTTGTTGTCGCACCGGCCGGCTGAATAAATTCAAATTAAAAGTGATTTAAAACAATAAAAGCATAGTTGATGTGAGAGCGCACGTTTTGTCAGATCCGATCGGGCGCTGCTGCTGCCCGTGTAATCAAAACAAACATTAAAAATACACAAATAACAACAAAATACAAATAATATGCAATTTACGCTATTATCTACAATATTTATTTGCATATTTTGCGCGCACTCGCAGTATATTTACACTTTGCTATTTACAAGGGTGTTTTCTATGGATATTTCACCTCCAATTCTGTTTTGGTATTTATATTTAGAAATAAAAAAATGCTAACTGTAATAAAAGTTAAAAAATAATAAAAAAAATACAAAAATAAAAAAATTTAAAACAGGAAAAAACGTTAACTTCGGTTGCACCGAAGCTAAATACCCTTCACAGGTGCATTTCTGTTAGTAAAAAATAATCTATACCAAATTTCGTGAATATATCTTGTCAAATGTGAAAGTTTTCCATACAAGAACTTGATTCCGATCGCTCAGCTTGTATGGTAGCTATATGTTATAGTTAACCGATCTATATACAGACAGACGGACATGGCTAAATCGACTCAGCTCAACATACTGATGATTTATATATATACTTTATAGGGTCTCCGGCGCTTCCTTCTGGGTGTTACAAACATCGTGAGGGAACTTAATATATTCAGGGTATAAAAATAAAAAAATGAATAGTAAAATATCGAAATATCTTTAAATTCACTAATAGTAAGAGTATTCAATTTTTTTTTTATTTTGAAAAAAGATACATACATACATACATAAATAACTAAATAATTGCCAAAATAATATGTGTATAATACAAATACTCAGAGAAAAAAATCCGACGCATTGGAAAATTGTCTAATATTAAATTTTTAAACTGTCACTATTCGCTCAAAATACACTATTTGTCTTGTTTCACTTATGTGTTATATGACTATATTAGTTTACCGTTATTTTGGAAACCGTTAGTCTCTGCGCGTGTTTATTTTGGTGGTTGCGGTATTTTTTTTTTTTAGTCTGTTGTAAAAATAAGTAGAGTTGCACATGGTGTTATCACTTACTTTCACCGATGAAGAGATTCAGAGAGTTATCAACAGGGCAAAATCGGCCAAATTCATTGGTCCTGATGGAATTAACATGCTGATGCTAAAGAACCTAGGCTCGGCGAGAGTAAGTTACCTCACCAAAGTCCTCAACTTGTCGCTGAGAGTGGTCCCTGAAACCCGCCAACTAAGGGGAGTCCTAGCGTCCAATAACTGCCCTCTCCCCAGTAGTGAAGACACTTGAGGCCTTGCTACTCCCGAACTTCACGCACCACCTGAGTATAGCAAACCACCAGCTGGCTTCCACAAAGTGCACAGCACCACCACAGCACTAAGCGTCATAAACGCCAAGATAGTTCACGGCCTCAATTAAAAACCACCCTGCGAGAGACGATTCCCGTAGCGTTGGACTTGTTAAAAGCGTTTGATACAGTCAATCACTTAACGCTACTTTAAGACATAGAAAAATCTAAGCTTCCTCCAGGGCGGACTATGAACTACCACAGCGGTCGTCAATCATCCGCACTATTTCGAGGTAAAAACTCTAAATTGAGAAAAATTAAACAGGGGGCTCCGCAGAGTGGTGTCACCAGAGAGAATTTCTATCACCACGTACGCTGCCAGTTAAGGAGCATAATGAACGCTTTCACAGAAATAAATCATCATCCTAACGGGGATTAGGTACCCGTTACAAAAACAACAACATGGTGTTGACCATAAAGAAGAAAGCCGAAATTATTTATACTAATATTATAAAGAGGAAAGATTTGTACCTATTTTTGTATGTTTGTAATGAATAGGCTCAAAAAGTGCTGGGCCGATTTAAAAAATTCTTTCACCAATAGAATGCTACATTCTTCCAATTTGACATAGGCTACATTTCATTTTGAAAAAAATTAGGGATCCTTGGTAAAATTTGAACAATGTAACCGCAGGAGTTGAAAAATGAGTCTTAAAATGTCTTTCGTCGAATGCGCTGCCGAAACTATTAGCGATAGAACAAAATAATGTACAACAATATTGAAGAACATCATAATGTCTACAAAAAACTCCCCGGTAGCATCTGTCCAACTATTGTAGTTACGTCACTACAACAACTTTTTTCATTTTAAACATTAATGAAAATGCTAACCAAATTCAACCCATGCTATTTATATGTTTATATTAATCCTTATCCAAATAAATTATTTTATGGTCAAGACCATTTAACTACCTATAAAATAGTTTTTAAATTGGACTTTCCATTCAAAAGATATTACGAATTAAAAAACTCAAAAAGTAAACAAAACCGCCAGAGCGCCGTGGCCGTTGTTTGCGATGCATTCTGAAAAGCGCGCCGGGCCAGAGAATGTAAAGTATAGAGAAGGTGCAAACTGAATTCTGTATGATGTTCGATTTGGCCGCTAACAGATCCGATAGAATCAAAGTAAGGAATTCGACGTTGCCGCTGCTATTTAGCAGAATTGAGCACGTGCAGTGGCAAAAATATATGTAAAACAACTGAATTCATTATTTATTACTGTTATTATAATTTTTTGATTATTATTTTTATTTTTTAATTTTTCAAAAGTGCCCGCCACTTAAAACATCAAAGAAATTGAACATAAATAGACTTACATACAAATATAACTGTGGGATTTTTTTTAATACAAATAAAAATATTTGTGAAAAAAAGTGTTTTATATCCAAATTTCAAAAAATAAATAATTGTCTACCCCGTGCGATGCCGGGACGGGCTGCTAGTAGCTTCGTAAAAATAAATTATACAAACGTCGAAATAGGTATAAATGATTGGAGTTCGCAATATTATTAAAAGTTATACGAATTTTAATTCTTTAAATCAAAAAAGGGCAGTGGGTGTGGAAAAAAAGTAAAACCTCGTCTTTAACGACAAATTAAACGGATGTGCATTACTGTATTTTACCCACCTTAAAGCATACACCCTATTCAATAGCGTGGGGTGCTATAATTCCCATGGGCATCCTATTATCCTTAAGGATCTGTGAATGCGGACAAAGGCTTTGGAATTTTGAAAGGATTAATTTTGCCAACTATTGAACAGCAACACACTCAAAGATTTTATTTTCAGCCACTTGCCATAGAGCCAAAACGGTAACTAAAGCATACAAGTATTAGAATAGATTTTTCAATAATTTATTACGAACGCTTACATATTACTAACCGAAATGATTTTTATGGAATTGAGTCTCTCACGTGGCCAGGAAACCGTCCAGATCACAATTCAATTGAGAACTGCTGGCATTATATGAGCAAAAGAATAAGAGAAAAGTTTCCAAAAAATCTAACAGAAATACGAAAAATCATAGAAGCTGTGTATAATGAAGAAATTAGTAAAAAGCTCTCTTCAACACATGTTTGAATCCATAAACGAATAGAAAAGATGTTCTAAAAAACTCAAAGAAGTTTTTTTCACAAATATTTTTATTTTGCTTTGTTATGTATTCTATTCTAAATACACATGACACATAAAACGTGAAGTATGTTAAATACAGAAAAGTCCAAAAGCCTCTCACTACTAAGCTGGTCTACACTGGTCCAAAACTGAACTCATGTCGTATCATATCTCTAGCTAATGAAATGACTTGATTGAACATTTATTATCAATATTTATTACAATCAGCTGTGTGCAGTGCAATAAAGCAGGTTACAGAATTCCCGAAATTGTTTGTGAATACACAGAAGTTGTAAATCAAAATGTTTAGTCATTCTCGGACGGTCTAAAGTCCAAAGTAAATTAATCAATCATCAACTTTGTGGGAAATCAGTGTTAAGCGCTTTGTCACCGAAGCTTATCACGAATGCTATTTGTTTATATACAAACCTACATACCTATATACATATGTACATAGTTCACGCATATGTTTTACATTTTACAAATCGGCAATTGAAATGAATTTGTTTATATTAAAACTGACTAATTATTTATATATACAAACACACAAAAAGATTTGTGAACAATTAATCGCTGAATTTTAAAATAAATTTTGTTAACGCGCAACACGCAGTGAAAGCATGAATATCGAGTGCTAGACGAGAAACTAGACAAAATGTGGTGGATTATGTGCGGCAAATAGTTGACAGACTTGGGTAGACTACCAGTGTCTTTCTTATCTTGATTCACATAAAATTAATAACATTTTAATGAAGATGCATTGTGGTTATGATAAACAAGTTTTTGGGAAGATTTTAAGCGAATACAGGGTGATACGTATGTATATGTAGTTCCTTCTTTAATTAAAAAAAATTAAAAATATATATATTTTTTTGGCGTATTTTGAGAGTGCTTAGACCTCAATTAGTTCAGGACTTGAATGGAAAATACTTTATAATGCCTTTGCCACACTGATTTTTTGGTGAATACATCGCTCTTTAAATTTAAAAAATATTTCCTTTGCAAAAATGAACCGGGCCAAACATTGTTCTTGTGAAAAACGGAATATCATCAATAAAGTATTAACGGGAAGAAAATTATACAAGTTTAACGAAGATTTGCTTTGATGTTCTGCCAAAGTAAGGGGACGAAAAGAAGCTCTCTCGCAGACACAGTTGAGGAAAGTTCTGCCTTTGGCCCGAGCCATTTTATCCCTCCAAAAACAAAATTAAAGACTAAAAATGAAGAGCACCTGCGTTGGCCAGCCAAAAAAATAAGGTGACATTTGAATTCAAACTGCGCGCGTCGAAGGATTTGGAGAATAATTTTTTTAGGTTGGTAGTACTGTCAGTCACATTGATGTCAAATTTCATATCAAAATATTCATTAGTGTTTGAGATACGTGTCGTTTTGTGAGCTGCTAAAAGTGAGTTTTTCGTTTTTTGCGATGTCGAAATTTGTTGAGCAAAGAATTTGCATTAAATTTTGTTGACGGAATCAGTTTTCTGCTGCGGATACGTTAAGGATGGTGCAGAAAGCCTTTGGTTATGAGGCTATGTCTAAAAAAAATGTTTACAAGTGGTATAGTAAGTTCCAAGCCGGCCGTGAACGTGTCGAAGACAATGAGCGTCCAGGGCGACCACCAACCTCAACCGACGAAGCTCACGTTCAACAAATCAAAAATTTGGTGTTGAAAAACCGTCGGTTAACAATTAGAGACCTTGCTGATGGCATATCGAAAGGCTCAGCCAATACCATTTTGAAAGATGTTTTGGGCCTCAAGCGCGTCAAATCTCGACTGGTACCGAAAACATTGAATTTTTTGGAAAAAAGGCGTCTCGTTGAAGTGTGTGAAACGATGCTT
The DNA here is from genome assembly GCA_037783105.1 of Bactrocera zonata. Lineage (NCBI taxonomy): Eukaryota > Metazoa > Arthropoda > Insecta > Diptera > Tephritidae > Bactrocera > Bactrocera zonata. Next base: position 74,556 of record JBAWJQ010003028.1, on the reverse strand, counting down.
TCCGACTACCAGGGTGTCATGAAATGCATTATAACTGGCGATGAGACTTGGATCGACTCCAAAACAACCGATCAATCGAGCGAATAACGTGCCAAAAGAGAGCCGAGACCAAAAAAATTGCGCCAAAGTCGCTCAAAAATCAAGGTCATGTTGACTGTTTTCTTCGATATGCATTATGAATTCCTTCCAACCGGTCAAACAGTCAACAAGGAATATTATTTGAACGTTATGCGTCATTTGAGTAACGGGATCCGCCTAAAAAGGACGGAATTGTGGAAAGACAATTCTTGGTTTTTACACCGCGATAATGCACCATCTCATACTGCCCTCCTAATTCGTGATCATTTTGCCAAAAACTCAACCCATATCGTTCCGCAACCACCGTATTCACCTGATCTGGCGCCGTGCGACTTCTGGCTGTTCACCAAGCTCAAAAGACCGCTCCGGGGACACTGTTTTTATACGATAGAGGAGATTCAAGCCGCAGCGAAGACGGAACTGAAGGCCATCCCGGAAAGTGACTACAACCAGTGTTTCGAAGATTGGAAAATCCGTTGGCATAAGTGCATTGCATCGGGAGAGGATTACTTTGAAGGGGATGAAATTGATTTGGAAGAATAAATAAAGAATTTTCAAAATAAATACAATGTCACCTTATTACATTATATTTTTGGACACAGTAGTATAAACGATTTGCGGACCACTATAGCATATAGCTGTCATACAAACTGAATGATCAGCATCAAGTTCTAGTATAGAAAACTTTTTCATTTGACGAGATATCATCAAGAAATTTTGCACGTATTAATTTCGTAGCCAGTGGTACAATCTCCGAAGAAATGGTTCAGATCGGGCCACTTCAGCGTAGAGAGGTCATATTTATATGTAAACTGACCGATCAAAATCAAGTTCTTCTAAGGAATATTTTGTATTTGTGAAGGGCATTAAAGCTCCGGTGCAACCAAACTGAAAGCTTTTCATTGTTATTAATTTTTTTCTTATGTTGTTTGTGCGTTTTTTAATACTTTGTGTTGCAAAAGGTCTAAAGTTTAATTACAGTTAATTGCCGGTAGTAGTCGTCAACCGGTTTCTAACTCTCCATGCCAATAAACTTAAATGTCGATATTGCTTCTTATCATAATCGATATTTTAGTTTTCTAATGATCCAATAAAAGTTTGAGAAAATTTACGTGCACTTTGCTCTTTGCGCTGAGTGCTCGACGGACAGGCTGCTATGTTATGTATTTACCCCTACCGTAAAATGGACTGTTATCCATCCTAAATTTAACGGGCTCAATAAAATTCATAGCACAAAAATGAAGTTTGATAAATTGTTGTTACGTGATTTTGAGGGGTCGCCATAATTATGCCGCAAAATTAAAAAAAAAAATAAAAATTGAAATTCTTAGTTGTACTAACCGATGTGCGCCTGCATATATTATTGCACATTAAACGGTTAATTACATTCTGCTTTTATTGCTATTTATGGTTATATATGTATGCATATATTTCCAATTACACGGTCCATTGCAATAAAAAATGATTATTATTGCCGACACAAAGTTATCTACACGAATAATCGCCTTTGTCTTTATTTCCCTGTTCCGCTTTATTTCCAACGCTTTTTGTTTTGATTTTGCTATTAAAAAATGTATAATATTTTTATAATTGCATTTTGCTACTCACAAAACATTAAATTCATATTTCCGTTCTGTTGTTTTTGTTTTTTTTTGTCTACTATCTAGATGCAAAACAGCTCAAACGCCGGAAGAGAAGAGCAAAGTGGAGGAATTGAATAAAAACACACTGAAGCGTAAAGCGCAGATACACGAAATCGAACAGTCATTACCCACCAAATCGGGATTATATCTCAAGGTAAGTGTTTAACCTCATTACATAAATCGAAAATGCCATATTATTTGCTCATTATTTGTGGAAGTATTTTTTTAATATATCTCACTTATCCTGCCTTCATTTTTGTACTCTCGCTGCAAAGTTGTTAAGGAGAGTATTATAGTTTTGTTCACATAACGGTTGTTTGTAAGTCCTAAAACTAAAAGAGTCAGATATAGGGTTATATATACCAAAGTGATCAGGGTGACGATTAGAGTTGAAATACGGATGTCTGTCTGTCCGTCTGTCCGTCTGTGCAAGTTGTAACTTGAGTAAAAATCGAGATATCATGAAGAAACTTGGTATTAAAGTGAAATTTGGCACAAAGGATCGCATTAGGGAGGAGCATATTTGGACGTAATTTTTTTGGAAAAGTGGGCGTGGCCCCGCCCCCTACTAAGTTTTTTGTACATATCTCGGAAACTACTATAGCTATGTCAACCAAACTCTATAGAGTCGTTTCCTTCAGGTATTTCCATATACAGTTCAAAAATGGAAGAAATCGGATAATAACCACGCCCACCTCCCATACAAAGGTTATATTGAAAATCACTAAAAGTGCGTTAACCGACTAACAAAAAACGTCAGAAACACTAAATTTTACGAAAGAAATGGCAGAAGGAAGCTGCACCCAGGGTTTTTTTAAAAATTGAAAATGGGCGTGGCGTCGCCCACTTATGGATCAAAAACCATATCTCAGGAACTACTCGACCGATTTCAATGAAATTCGGTGTATAATATTTTCGTAACACCCTGATGACATGTACGAAATATGGGTGAAATCGGTTCACAACCACGCCTTCTTCCAATATAACGCTATTTTGAATTCCATCTGATGCCTTCTCTATTACAATTCAATACTCAAAGTACACAAATTGATCTAACCTAATTAATTTTACAGCAAAATAAAAAAATTTGTAAATGACGGATAATGAAATATCGATTATCACTTTATCATGCGAGAGTATAAAATGTTCGGTGACACCCGAACTTAGCGCTTCCTTACTTGTTTATTCTGTGGTCATAACATTTTCTGCATTTCCAAACGCTCTCAATTAAGATTTTGGCATGACAGAGGCGCTGGAATACCTCCTAGGCCTGTGTCCAGCACTATTTAGAACTCCTCTAAAGAATCTAAAAGCTTCGAAGTTCAAGAAACTAGACGGAGTATCAAGCATCAACTCGCTTTAAAGCTCGTAAAACGTGTGGACATCCTTATGACGAATACTTCACCTCAAGCTCAACTGAACCAGCCAAATGGCATTAGTAAAGATTAGATCTATGTATGGCGTGATAGCCGGCCGGTATAACCTAACCTAATCAAGATTTCAAAAGCGGGAAAGTTGGAAATATGAAGTTAATTAATTATTACTTTACTTCTTTGGTCGAGTTCTTTTCAAATCCTTGTAGTTCTTGTCCCCTAACATACATACACTTCTTTGGGCTTATTTCGGTATTGAAATTGTATCAAGGAAGAAGAAAACACAAAAGTGTAAAACTCTCTAATAATGGACATGGCCCCGCACCCTTTAAAATATATCAGTGTACAAATTTAATGCGTTAGGTAAATTGCTATATCTGAGGAACTGGCTTAATTTCAACTTAATTTGACGCATAACATTATTTATTTAGTTACTTAAGTCTATGAACATAAATTCTTACAGACTTTTAAAAAATTATAATTATACAAATAAACAAATGGATAAATAAATAGCAATTGGAGATTACATCAGTTCTACCACCTTTAAGGATAGGGGTTATGAAGGTCAAATTCCAATCTGAAATAAAATTACCAAAAGGCAGAGACTTATTGAGAAGCATGAGACGATATACGAAGGCAAGATAACTTTTTATAAGTACAGGCGGCAGCCCATGTTCAGACCGAAAATTTAAAAGATTAGATTACATTTAATCATTTCATAACCTAACAGTGTTCTCACTGCCCTTTGAAAGATCAAAAAACAGCTGTTATTGTCATTCATGAAGTCACATCGCTTAATATTATTCAAAAGAAAAGTTTGTCATATTGTATTTTGAAACAAAAGCCGTCTTTTTTCAAATATTTTCCATATAGTAGAAATAGTGGATACATTTTTTCATTTGTTAAGTCGATTTTCCGGTGAAATTAGATTCATTGCTTTAAAAAAAAATTGTTTGTTTACATTTTTTTCTCTTTGTAGTGTCTAAATCAGCTGTGATAATGTAACAGATTTCCAATTCTGACAAGTAGATGGCGTGGATCAGTTTCAAATCATTTCAATGAAGTGATTTGGAACTGTCATTTTTGTATGGCGAAATCTTGATAAATTTATAAGATTAGTGGGATAAACCACTCAACAGCCGAAATCGTGTGATTAAGTGTCGGTCTGAACATGGTATAAGATCCAAATTGCAGGAAGGCTTATTATCACAAATAGTTTTGGCAATATCATCCTGCAAAAGACACAGTGTGCCAAAATTTGTAGATGGAAAGTTATTAGAAGATAAAGTAGAAGTAGTACCAAGCTCATCATGTACATAATTTGATTTGAAGAATTCAGGTCCTGAGTATACCAAGGCAACTATATGGTTGTATATATTTAGAGGGGATATTATAACGAACAAATTCTTAAAAGGTTTACTTAAAAATGGAAAAACTGTTAGCAATATCTAGTCAAAGAAAAAATCATACCATTTAAACGAAAGCGGCAGATCATTGAGTTTTGCAAAATCATACAATGCAAAATTATGAGCGAAAATATAAGTATCAAGCTCAAACGCTGAAGGAGAATGATGAATGGTAGTTGGAGTAATGGAAGAAAAACCATCGCTGAGAAAGACTAAGTCAAGATATCGATCAAGACTATATGAATTAGAATTAATTTGAATCAGATTGAGAATAAGCAGGCTATCATTGAGATATAACTCTTGAGAAGACGAAAAATTAGAGGAAATGAGAGCAGTGGTATAGAAATAGACCACGTCCAGCTCGCAGTGAAGAAAGTATAGCAGCCGTAGCTGAGAGAGTCGATTCGGCGCCGTTCGTAGCAACTTGGACTGACCTATGAAACGACTTGCCGCATTTTACATCAAGATCTTAAACCGAAAGCGTACAAAATACAACTTGTGCAAGATCTAAAGCAGCTCGACTTTCCCAAGCGACATTGCCTCGCTCTATGGGCTCTGGAAAAGTTCCAAGAAGATCCGACGTTTTCGATCCAGATTTTGTTCAGCGGTGAGGCCCATTTCTAAACTAGAAAAATTGGCGCATTTGGGACGAAGATGAATCTGAAGAGATTCAAGAGCTACCATAAAAAAAAACGATAGATAGGACCGGTAGAATCATCGGTCCATAATTCTTCACAGATGATATCGAGGAGAACCTAATCGTCAATGGCAACCCTTCCCACCGCTTCCCACACATCGTATCAATCAGTGGATTTATTGAAAGAACACTTCAGTGAGCAGTAATTTCACTTTTTGGGCCAGTCGATTTTCCATCAATATGGTATCGTGTGATATCACACCGGTAGACTTTTTCCTGTGGGGATATGTAAAGTCTAAAGTCGTTTCAGTTCTTGGAGCAAAACATCATGCGTGCAGGTCGAACCAGTCATTGAAAATTGCACTCAACGGATGGACCATCTGAGACGTAGCCGCGGCCAACATTTGAAAGAGATATTATAATATAAATGTTCTTTCGAATGATAATAAACTTATTTTTGATGATAATAAATTTATTTCTTTAAAAAAGTAGTGAAAGTATAATCCAAAAATCAGTAACAAAAGCTATCAGGATGTTTTTGAGTTCACTTTTGGAACCAAATTTGTTTACTTAAATAACAGTTCGGAACTAAGGATTCGTTTATACTTAGTTTTTGCCTTTTATTTTACCTTAGACCTGTATGAAATCTAGATAAACTAAGCTCCTTACCCACTTGTTTAAGTTTAGTACCGTTACAAGCAGAATTTCCCTCATTCCCTTTTTTACAAATAATAATAAAAACGTCACTTAATTGTATCGCATTGCAATTACGTCACATGCCATTACTCTATTGCCTTCTCCGCTACGCTTTCATGAACTTGCATTGGCCTTTCAGCGCTATTTATAATACTCGCCATAACAACAAGAGTATTTGATTATATTTTTCCATAGCTTTTTTCTACTCCGTTTTCGTTACCACGTTGAGCTATTTGTTTACGTTTCGTTTACGGCTTATTTATGACCCGGCAGCATTTGGCTTTTGAGACACGCTCCGGCAGATACCGAAGCTGTGGGCGGGGCATTGCTGGTTTAGCTGGTGTCAACGAGCAATTTGAAATGCAAATTTTCGCCATTTGTTTACATTGGAATCCTTTCGCTCGTTGATAGTGTTCGATATGCGCGCCTGATAGGGGTTTGTGAAGTGCGGTGGAAAAAAAATATTATTCTTTCAGCTCAACTATCAATTTTCGCAATTTCCTTTGGAGTGATGCTCACACATTTGAGGTCAAACGACGATGTTTACTTTTATCCTTTGCCATTCATCTTTTTTTTTTTTTTTTTTTTTTTTTTTTTTGTATTATGGCTTGTTATTTCTCTTTACATATTTACGACATTACCAAACCATTTTGCATCTCTCTACTCCATTAATATTATTAATTTTTGAAATTTTACTTGCAGATCATTCTCGGCGATGTCAACGTATCAATTTTGAACAGAAACGACAAAGTTCGCTATAAAGATGACTATGAAAAGTTTAAATTAATACTCAACGTAATTGGACTGTTAATGGCATTTCTCAATTTGATATTCAACTACAGGTGAGCTAGTGTTAGTGTGCTGTGCAGCAAGTGAAGGCGTACGTGGCAGTCGAGTCAAGCACGTCCACGTCGCACTGTACTTTACAGCATCGTTGGTTCTCAGGAAATGCGAAATGCTCGCTTTGCTTTTAATTTTCCTGCTCAACTCAACCTTTGGCTTCAACAACCTTTGCCATCGTCTTATGTTTGTCCTTTTCGTTGGCTTTCATGCTTGAACTTTAGCGCTTGTCCTTTTTGGTGGCGCTATTTGTTTAGTACTTTTCTCTACGTTGCGCTGTTTATGAGTCTCCCGCCCAGCTTCATACCTCCTCCCACTACTTACTGCGCGCATTTATTTCATCATTTTCACACCGTAGCGTAATAATTTCCGTCGAAATTATTGCTCTGCTCTGATTGAGTTTCGCAAATTGTTTTCTAATTGCATTCGAATGTCATTCCAAATATTTGTTTGCCAAAGAATTTCTACGAATTGTTCATAATTTGCTTTTCTTTCTCTTAATTTACGCTTAATATTATTTTTTTCGATCCAAATCGCGTGGTAAAAAGTTGTTTTGATAACGAAAAGACAAACTTTTACGTTTTGGTTTGGGTTGGTACCTAAAAAATAGCATTAAAAAATAATATTTTTTAGCAGCGTGTTTTTAATTGGCTTTCCAATGAGCCGTAGTATGTCATTAAATCAGATTTTACATGAAAACTCAATTATCTTTGCTTGAAAGGATCTTGTTGTGTTAAAACAGTTCGTGTCACCGCAGTGGAAATCTGCACAAAATATTTGTTTTGGTTTCATTTTTTAATTAGTTAATAAAAATTTGACAAGTTTTGAATTGCATTTTTTGGTAACTCGAGAATGGAATAATAATTAAGGAAGAAAAAATTAGTAAAATTAAAAGCACTGAATTTTTTATGAGTTATGATATTTTACTTCATGCAAATATGCCAATTTTTACGGAAGTTATCATCTTACGAGGTTTGACAATTAAGTAATGAGACAGATTTTATTGCCGCGCTTGTGGTATACCTGTGACCTTGAAATTCTCTTTCTCTTTTTTCGGCATCACTCCCTTTCCACTGATATATGTACCATCGCTCTAGCTTTTTTAGTTCGCTTGCTGCGTCAAGTTGAGTAGACGTGTGTTTGCAGTGCTCGTCACGAAAATGGAAAACCGAAATCAAGAGCAACACGTCGCGATAAAATTTTGGGCCAGATTGGGCGAAACAGCTTCGGAAACGCACGCTAAAATAGTAAGAGTGTATGGTGATAGTGCTCTTAGTCGTGCCCAGGTGTTTCGATGGCACAAAGAGTTTAAGGAGGGGCGTGAAAGCCTGGAAGACGAGCATGAGCAAGTCGAAGATGAAAACGATTGTTATTGCCTTTTTTGATAGCCGTGGAATCGTCCACAAAGAACTCGTTCCACCGGGGAAAACTGTGAATCAAGTCTACTATTGCCAAGTACTCGAAAGATTGCGAAAACGAGTCAACATGGTGCGCCCAGACATCCCTCGTAACTGGATCCTTCATCACGACAACGCGCCGTGCCACAACGCCTTCAGCGTGTCCCAGTATTTGGCCTCTAAAGGGATCGCCGTGTTGCAACAGCCGCCTTATTCGCCCGACATGTCACCCTGTGACTTTTTTTTTGTTTCCTAAAACAAAATCGGTGGTCAAAGGAACCCATTTTGAGTCGATTACGGACATCCAGGCGGCCGTGACGAGGGTACTCGCGGACATCCCAGTCGAAGCGTTCCAGAAATGTTACGAAGCATGGAAAACGATCTGGAATTTACTTTGAGGGGGATGGCAGAGTTGTAGAATAATTTTCAAATATACGGTTTTTATGGAATCAGTCTAATTACTTAATTGTCATACCTCGTATATCCAAATGACCTCAGGCAAACTAATCGGATGGCATGAAAGTAAACGACCGTCTCATCGACCTTTCTTGCTTCTCCTCTCCAAGCCTGACACACTTTCCCGCTAAATCATCTGCCATATTCACTAATTGAACGTATACCGGATCAAAATTCCGACGGTCAACAACCCTAAGATTTTAGACGTTACATTTGACAGCCTTTCCAGTCGCTAGCCGGCAACAACTTGGGAAAGGACAAAAAGAAAAAACGTTGTTGGCAACATACAAGGCATTTGGACTGGCGTTTGTTGTTGTTGTAGCGACAGAAAACGTACCTGAAGCAATTTCGAGGAATGGTGTCGAGTTGACAGTCCTGGGCCGGATGAAAGTCCGTGTCCGTTTCGGTTACTTAGACCCGACTGTGGAGGAAACGTTATCTAAACGTCCGGTTGTTGTTTTTGTTGCAACAGAAAACATTCATGAAATAATTTGCAGGAATGGTGCAGAGTTGGTTGGATAAAAATGCGGGTCCGTTCCGGATACTTAGTCCTGATTGTCGTGGAACGGAATCTTACGGTCGATTTTTGTTGTTGTAGCGGCAGAAAACATTTCTGAAGTAATTTCGGGGAATTGTGCCGAGTTGACAGTCCTGGGCCAGAAAAAAAATCGGAGCCGACTGTCGTGAGAACGTCCATCAACTATGCTGCACCGATCGCCTGGCTGTAGTGAAATGCAAACGAAGAAGCTTCAGGCGTGCAAATGATGGCACTCCTTGCAATAATAGGTTGCCTTTTGATGTCTACTGCCGAACGCTTCCACCGTGGGACCTGCATGTTTCCGGTTAAGGAACACAATGCACTCCTGTCCAAGTAGTTTCTGCTTGACAGACCTTGCCTTCACGGCGACAGTCGGGTTTACGTAATCGCAATGGTTAGAATGTTTATCTGTAAAATGGCAATTCCGCAGCTTTCCGCAAAATTATTTGTGGAATATATTTACCACCATAAAAACTTTTATTTTGGACTTGCTTTTATTTTTCTTAAATATATATTCATATGTCCGAATTGTCTAAATGCAGTAAGCGAGTTAATACGGGACCCAAAGCCTGTTAAAAAAGAAACCAATGAGGAGAGCAATGAGCTGAGTTAATACCGGACCCCAAAGGCTGTTAAAAAGAAACCAATTAGGAGAGCAATGAGCTTATTACTTGCGCTCTTTTAATAATTTCTTTGTAAAGACTCATAGGTAAAATTGTAGCACTAATCGCTTTGTTAGTTGTGATATGGTCCGCTTAAAACCCAAAGAAAATATTGATTTTCGTTCTATAAATATGATGACAAAATGTTGCCTTCTTATAGGCGTTTAATTAATAAAGGAACGCTCTAGTCAAAATTGAAAATTTCATCATTATAATTTTTGCCGATTTTAAATTCCCTAATATTTTTGGAAGAGTTAATTTGTACCTTTTAACTCTCTTATAATATTACTCATAAATCATTGCCTACATTTAGGTGCATAACTCATAATTTAGCAAAGACTAACACTTAATCATTGCCTACATTTAGGTGCATTACTTATAGTTTAGCAAAGACCAGCACCTAATGTAATTGTATATTGAAATAATTTTCTTTTAAATTATATATACTTTCAATTACAATATTTTGTCAAATAAAGATTTTGTCAACCCCTCTTAATCTAAAAGTTTATTTTTTTTTTTTTGAAATACCTTTATCTATTTTAATTTTAATTTTTTTTTTTTCAATTTAATTTATATGCATTACTTTTCAGCACAGTTTTCCCAATACCAGTTTTTTTTTCTAATTTCATAATTTTTCCACTAAACCTTTCCTCAAAAGCTCTCCTAATCAAAATACAACACTAATATGACACATGTTGCCTATCACCCACAGGGCCCTCGAGCTGGCTTACATATTCCTGCTGGTCTGGTATTACTGCACCCTCACCATACGTGAATCGATACTCAAAGTGAACGGATCGCGCATCAAGGGCTGGTGGCGAGCGCATCATTTCATCTCAACCGCCGCTGCAGGCGTATTGCTCGTGTGGCCGCAGGGCGAGCACTGGCAGTTGTTCCGCACACAATTCATGTACTTCAATGTCTATATCAGTAAGTAGTAAAGTAGCCGTAGACAAGCTGCCGCAACGCAGACGTACTTATCATGTCAACAGTATCATTTGTATTAGGCGCGTTTAGCCTCACCGCAAACACACCCAATGCACACACGAGCAAACTGGCTGACTTACAAATTGCTGATTTATTTGCCATGCTATTACCTATTTATTATATGCAACAACAACAACAATAATCTTCTTTTTTTTGCTTTCTCCACATTACAGACATTGTGCAGTATCTGCAATTTGGCTACCAAAAGGGTTTGCTCTATCGACTGAAGGCGCTCGGCGAACGTCACAACATGGATATCACCATTGAGGGTTTCCACTCGTGGATGTGGCGTGGCCTGAGCTTCTTGCTACCATTTCTATTCGGCGGCTATACATTCCAAGCATACAATGCATGGACGTTGTACAAGTTGACAACGTATCCACCGGGCGCACCGTGGCATGTAAGTATATGCTTGAAATGCGACTGCCGCTACTAGCCGTAAGCGTCGCATATGTCGGTCTCTTAAGTGAGCGCTTGTCAAGGACATTTAATTTGCTGTTGCTGTATATTTGTTGCTTGCCTACTTGGCTGACTGGCTGCCTGTGTGATTTATTGAGTGGGTACTTGAGTGACAGTAGGCAGCAGCAGCTTGCCGGCGCCTTGCTGCAGGCACATCCACACTTGTGGTGCAACTCAAAGCGTCTGCACGTGGCCCATGCTTCTGCGGTTGTTTGTGTGTGTGTGTGCGACTTGATTGCGTGCTGGGCTTAATGCATTGATTGATTGTGCCTGATTTGCTGGCTAATTGATTAATACATTTCAGCTAATTCGCATGCGCTGCCGCTGTTCGCCGTGTATGTGTGCGTGTGTTTAATCTTTGTTGACTTTCCGCCTTTTACCGAGCACTCACCGTTTTCTGCATTATTTAATTTGGCTGACTCAACCATTTTTCTTGTTGCATTTCGTTTTTCTTCTTTGTCGTGTTTGTTGCACTGTAGGTGTCGGTGATGTGCGGCTTCTTCCTGCTCCTGTTCAGCGGCAACATTATCACCACACTGTTGGTGGTGCCGGAGAAGATACGCGAACGTGCCAAGGAACGCTATCGCCTGCAGTCTATGGGCACATCGATGAAATTGCGCAAAATGATGAGGGTGAGTATGGAATGGTTGAATGCCAAAGCATTCACTTAAAATCTGTGTGTGTGTTTTAGCGCTTTAATTATCCATCACACTGCATACTAGCTAGCTTTACGTAAGAAATTTCATAAGTTTAAGACAAAGTTTGTATGATCTCATTTTTTTCTGCAAAAACGCTTGTGGGTTGGATTTAAGTTCAAATCTATTATAGTATTTGGTTTCCGATACTTATGGGCTGTAGTATGTGACAACTGAGCTTTTTACAAGCCTAGAGCTTTCATTTCTTATTGCCTGTTTCTTTCTATTTCTCTGCATTGTTAATTAATAAATATTGCAAAAATTATAGATTCCCTAAAAAAATAATAAGACGACTTTGAAAATAATGCTTTGCAAGCCTAAAGCTTCAAAAACGCTTTCAACTTTTAAATTATTACAATTATGTCATGCATATCTAGTAAGAATTAAAAGTAATTTGAAGAAAAAATAAATTGCGTTTAGAAATAATTTTGTTTTAAGCTATAAAAAAGCTTTTATTCTAACATTCACTGTACGAATATACATATGTATATACTCCCATAATAAAAATCTAATTGTAGAAATATTTTTGTAAATTGTAGTCACAAATAAGTAATACAAAATAATCTAAATTTTGAAAAATCGCTTTAAAGCCTAAAGCTCCGAAGAAGCTTTTAGTTTTTATTACAGTTATTTCATACTTTTGATAGTAAAATTAAAACTGAATTTAAATAAAAATAAACTGTGTTTAAAAACAGCTTTCGGCATAAGCTTAAAGCTTTTTCCAACAATGCATTGTTCTAAGTATTATGATTTGTATGGAATACGCCTGCAATGCAAATCAAAATAATAACTATTTTTTGGAAGTTTTAAGGTTAAGCAGTAATTTAAATTAAAAATAACCCAAATTTCAAAATTTTCCTTTATAAGCTTAAAGCTCCAAAGAAGGTTTTAGTTTATTTTTTACAATTATTTCATACTAAAATTAAAAATAAATGTAAACAAAAATAAAATTTAAAAGCGACATAAGCTTAAAGCTCTAAAGCTTTTTTAACAATGTATTATTGTAACTAATATGATTTGTATAGTATACGCCTGCAATGCAAATCAAATTGCATAATCATTTTTTCTTTTTTTTTTTGAATTTTAAGATTAAGAAGTAATTAAAATTAATCCGAATTTCAAAAATTTTCTTTATAAGCTTAAAGTTGCGAAAAAGCTTTTTCATTCAAGCAGTTAACGGTCAAATTCTGGTAAAAAAAAAGTGGAGAAAGAATCTAAATCTGAATAAATGCTTTTTTAAATAAAAAAAATAGAAAGATAAATAAAAAAATTGCTAAAAACTAACATATTTATATGTAAATTTGGTTTCTTTTAATTCTTTAATTTTCAAATACTTATTTTTTATTATTCTAAAGAATAGCATTTACATATACATATGTATGTATATAAATATTTACATATACATATATGCATATATATTTTTAAATAAATTCCTAAATTTTAGAAAAAAAATTTAAAAGGCATGTACGTTTGAAAAATAATTTTTTTAATTATTTAATTCGAAAACGAATTTAAATTTTGATAATTATTAAAATTTTATTTTTTTTTATTTTTTTTATTAACTAAATAAATAATTTAAAAAGTTTATTTAATTAAAAAAATTTAATTAATTAAAGAAATAATTAAAAATAATAGTTTTCAAAATTTAAATCATTTTTAATTTTTATTCTAAAATTTAAGAATTTATTTAAAAAATGTATTTAAAAAAAATTTACTGTATATAAATAAGCTATTATTTTAATTAGGTATTTAATTATTAAAAAAATAATAATAATAATTTGTTTAGTTGAAGTAAAAAAATATTTAAAATTTCCTCATTATTTTTAAAGTCGTCTATAGTCTCATTAATTATTTTAATTAATTAACACACATCTTTTTCCGGTAATATATCTTGAGCTAATCTTGCCACATTTACTTTCTTCAACTAAACTAATACTTAGATTAGTCACACCATTAATTTTTTTTTCTACTTACAATGCATAAAATTCTCCCTAATACAATATATAACTGGCTTATAACAAAAAACATCCTAACTCAAAATCACGCTTTGGTCACAACAGCAATTACTTTGCCGTTATTTTTTGCTAATTAATTTTTAATATGAATTTTAAAGGTTTTCCTAGTAAAGAATTGGGCGATAATTAATGACTTTCTCCCTACCTCTGCTCAGGATTACATTTCAGCCCATAATCCCCGAACCCGTTAAGTTATGTTTTTTGTTAAACATTGTACTTAAACGCAAAATAATTAAAATTAGGTAATTATTGTTAAATTATTTTAATTTCCAATATTTAAATATTAAAATAATTAATAATCAAAATTATCCAGCTGCCAAAATAATTGTACGAGTATTAATAATAGAAGCATTTCTTTCAAGAAAGCAATGTTTATTTAAAAAAATTTAAATTGTATTGTAGATAAAAAATGAAACAAATGTTTCTTCCTAAGTGCGTTTTAGTTTTTAAGTCAAATATGCATGTATGTAAAATAATAAAAATAATGCTAATATTTTTAAGTTTTTGTGTTTTTTTGTGAGTTCATTGTGTCTAAATTTCTTTTTTCCATAAATTTTAATTTTAAGTTTTTTTTTTTAATTATAATTTTAAGTTTTTTTAATTTTATTATTATTTTTTTTAATTTAATTTTAATAAATAAAAAACGATTTCGAAATTTATTTGAAAAAAAAAAATATATTAAAAATGGAAAAAATTTGATATATTTTATTTAAAATAATTTCTTTGATGCAAAATTTATCCGCCATAAGATGTCATATCATTGACTAAGATGACGGACGATTATCGTCATAAGGCTATGCGCATAGTGTAACAATGCGGAAAGCAGAGAACAATCACTAACCGAGGAATAGTTCGGTCAACAGAAATTTTTTCTTGGAATCAAACACTTAATACTCCCAAAAAATATTCGCTACTACTACAACTTACCGATCCAAAGACAGTTCATGGCCTCAATCAAAAATTACCCTGCGAGATGACAAGCTTCGTAGCGTTTGAGCGGACTGAAAAGGCGGACTATGAACTATAATACCTGAGCGGTCGTCAATCATCCGCACTATTTCGTTGTAAAAACTCTAAATTGAGAAGAATTAAACGTGGGTACCGCAGGCTGCTGTCCCCTCTCCTTTGCTGTTAAACTTCTAAATCTCGAAGTTCCCTCAATCACCAGAGGAAATTTCTATGACCTCGTACGCTTATGATTGCACGATAATTACGTCGGGCAACGGAATCGATGGCATGTGCTCAAACGTAAATGGTTATCTCCGACCTTTCCCGCGTCCTCGTCTTAACCCACAGCGACCATATTCAATAACTAGACGAAGGAGTACAGACTTGACCTTAATATTGCTGCCGATGGCGTTAAAATTCCGACTGTCAATAACCCTAAGATTTTAGGTGTGACATTCGACAGCCTGTACTCCTTCACTCCTCACACGACCGAATTTATTGCCAAAATACAGAGACGCAACAAAATTCGCATGTCGCCAGACAGCAGCAAATGGGGAAAAGACAAATAAATGTTATCGGCAACATTCAAGGCAATCGGTGGGCCGGTCATTAACTACGCCGCACCAATATGGTCGCCAGGAGGCAGTGAAATGCAGACGAGGAAGCTACAGATATGTCAGAATATTGTTCTCCGCACTACAACGGGATGACCCTTGATAATGAACTCCTCTCCAAGCAATTTCTGCAGAGGTGCTTTCGTAGAAATCATTCCTTCTTGTAGCGGAACCGCATCCTAGGAGCATCAAGATGTTCTTCCTCAACTACGTCGACGACATAAAACAATACGCCAACCAGACTTCAGACGCAACAAACTTCAGACATGCACTGACATGATTCACAGTGGAGCCATTCACACTTTCACATGGAGGCAAACCACCATTGCGCAGCTTCGTTCTGGATACTGTAGCAGATTAACTTCCTACTTATCTAGAATCGACCCTGACATATCAAGCCCATGTCCAGCGTTTAACGAGTCCCGGCATGCCACTAACCACCTCCTTGCATGCCTTCCTAACCTTACACATCTGACACCCCTCTCCTATGGTCCAACCCTGTCGAAACAGCACATTTCCTGGACCTACCATTGGATGACCTTGATGACAACTTACCTAATCCTTGCCATTCTAACGGGATCTATGTAACCGTCCCCAACTAATTTAATTTATGGAGTTACTATACCATAATAAAATAATAATTGTAATATTCTCTATCTCGGAATGAAAGAGAATACTTCGACCTTAAAATTTATGTAGTATAGCTGAGTTCATGAAAATAACATAGTTTGACTTGCCAAGTCAATAAGACTGATTTTTTTTGAAAGAACATTTAAAATTATTCTATGACGCATTTTACCCTTTGAAGGATATTCTGTTAACATTTGCCGGCTGGGAAATATCTATAAAAAGGACGTTTGAACAAGGGACTTAATACCAAAGGTGCGGTTTGAAACAGAAAGGACCGACGTAATGTCCTGACCAACGCAGACAATGGACCTGAATGCAATGGAAAATTTATGGGGAAATGTTAAACGAGTTGTAGGAATAGCAAATACATCAAGGCATGGACTCAAATCCTTATGAGACGAGGTCATGATCTAATAAAGCCCACGGAACGTCCGTGTATGGATGTAATAAAAAATAAAGACTTAAAAACCGAATATTTCCAAATAGAAAAGACTTATGCGACCGGCATAATAAATCGCTGATAAAAAATATAACCTTCCGAGATTTTTTTTTTTTTTTTTTTTTTGTTTTTATGGTACGGGGAAGCATCGAAAGCCGGAGTGCTGAACTCTAATCCGCTAAATCCATTTAAGTAACAACTATTGTACGACGAACTGACGCCCTATCTTTTGCAAATGTCTCAATCTTATCATAATTAGAGCTGCCGCTGCGCTAAAAGCTTTCTAATTTACAGGGGAATGTTCGCCGATTTTTTTTATTTTTTCGTCTTTGAAGTGTTACTGTCTAATGTACATATCGTCCTCTAAAATGCAAAATAAGATGAGACATTTTCGAAAATTTACAGTGGCGTGAATGAAACACGAAATAAAATGGAAGAAAAGTGAAAAAAAAATTTAATATTGGTTAAAACTGGTTCATATATGAGCGCAGAACCTGAAAATGTTGGGCATATGTAATATTATGTATGTAATTTGAAGTAGTGAATCTTAATCAATAGGATACTCAATTTCGATTTTTTTGATGCTACGTTATTTTGCATTTTAGGTGACGATATGTATTTAGTTCAACACGCCTTCTTTAATCTCAAGTGTTTTTTTTTTACAGACTGTGCTGATATTCAAGGTTATGTCAAAGTCACAGTGTGGAGCAGACTTTAAGTCTTAGTTTATAAATACCATGCCACATAAGAATTAGTGGACTTGGCCATAAGATATCAAATAGATATTTTTTGTTTGTTTTCCGAAAGGAAATTTGTTAGCATAATCTCTTTTTCAACTTACGGAATTTTTTGTTGTTTTGTTTTCAATTTATTTTTAATTTTTTAGTTCGTTTTCAAGTTTATTTTTAGTTTTTTATTTAATTTTAATTTTAGTTTTTTTAATTTTATTTTCACTTATTTTTTAATTTTATTTTTTATTATTTTGTTTTACTTTTTTTTATTTTTTTAGTTTTTTTATTTTTATTTTATTTTTTTTTTTACTTTATTTGTTTTTTATTTCATTTTTTTTTATTTTTATTTTATTTTTTTTTTTTAATCTTGATTTTTTTAATTTTATCTTGATTTTTTAAATTTTTTTTTTTTTTATTTATTATCGCTTTTTTTTTATTTGATTTGGACTAAGGGTTCCCGCAGAGTGGACGCTTAAAGCCGAGCCGAGCGGAAATTCACGTGTTGCGTAAATGGGAAAATGCGCTCGGCTCGGCTTTGAGCGTCCGCTCTGCAAGCACCCTTAGCGTTTGTTTTCGTTCCCCCTCAAATATGTATGTATTATTGTTAGCGTTCAGCTTCGACCCACAATCGTCGCACTATCCTAATACTATATATGTATACATACATATATTGAATACATATAAAATATTGTGCTTAAAATAAAAATGCACTAAAGTGCGTAGCATTTATATTTAATTAAGCAACAAGCTAGCATAAATTTACATATATACACATATACATATACTTATGTGTAACATAAAGCCTTTGTTTCTATTGCCTTAAATGTCATTAATTTATGAATAACACGAATGTTTAATGAATTTCCCTTCCTCTCTCTCTCTCCCGCACACACACTCACACACCAACAACACACTACAGAATAGCATCAGTGAAACGGACATTTCCAGCCAGCAATTGCTAGCCAATAATAAACTAGAAAACTCTACCTCCTTCCAAAACATAGGCGATGCAGCAGAACAAACAACAACAACAACAGGAACAGCAACAGCAGCAACAATAGATACGACAACAAAAACGTCATCAATTAGCACCGGTAATGCAATCACACCAGCAGATGGTGAGGTCAAGCAAAACCAACACAAAGCACAACAGCAACAGCAACAACAACCACAACAAGAACCCGAGCAGGATGTGGAATTGACGAAACCAGAGGATAAGAAGACCAATTAAAAAATGTGGCAGCTCCACCAGCCCGTGCAGCGGTGCAGTGTGTTGCAGAGTGTGCTGGGTTTTTTCAATTAAGTGAAACCTGATATTTTCAAGGTTTGATTAGTACACAAAATGTAGAAAAAAAAAATTCAATAACTAAGGAACGAAAAGAGATTGAAGGAAATTGCATACATACGTACATACATACATACATACATATGTAAGTGTAGTGAAGTAAAAACAAAAAAAAAATTGAACATTTTCAGAAAATATATCAAAATGAATTTTATTATTTGTGATTTACCAGAAAATGCTCACATAAAGACCAACAACAACAACAACAATTTTTAATAAGAGCAAAATGTGGCGTCTTTGAAAGCGACAAATGTGTTGCATTATTACTATGCGTAGTAGACCCTTTAACTTTATAAAGCAACAAAAACACTTTTCATTTAATATTAGTACTAAAAATAGTGAAAAATATCAAAAAATATAGAAAATGTAATGAATTGTATTTGTAAGCAACTCTTTTTATTTATTGCAATTTTTAAATAAATGTGTGATTGTGCTTTTTTTAATACAAAGCATAGTAACTACTACTATAACCGCAACTAATTTTAATTGTATGCTAAAGCAAGCAAGTGTTAAAGGACACACCTAATGTGAAATTTTAAAAAATTTATTTGTTTTTTTAATTTTTGAAAATATTGTACCTTTGAAGATAATATAATAGAATTTTAAATCCATAATTCAAGTTGTTTTTGAGTTACTGACTTTTAAAAAGTTGCTGCTGAGTAGCTATCAGCTCTATCAAAGTTTCTCTTTAAACTAAACTTTTTCAAATTTGCATGAGAGATTTTTTTTTTTTTTTAATTTGTTTGGGGGATTTTTTCTGAATTTTTCAAATTTGTTTTGGAGAATTTTTAAATTTTTTTCAAATTTGCTTGTGAGAATTTCTCCAAATTTTTCAATTTCGCTTTGGAAATTTTTTCTAAATTTTTCGAATTCGCTTTGAGATATTTTTTCTAAATTTTTTAAATTTGCTTTGGAGATTTTTTCAAATTTACTAGGAAGATTTTTTTCAAATTATTAAAATTTTCTTAGAAGAAGTTCTTTAAATTTTTCAAATTCACATGGAGGAATTTTGGTAGATTTTTCTCTTTTTTTCAAATTTGCTTGGGGGATTCTTTCTAATTTGTCTGGGACATTTTTTCAAATTTAGTTGGGACATTTTTCCTAATTTTTTTAAATTTACTTGGGAGATTTCATCCAAATTTTTTAAATTGGCTTTGGAGATTTTTCTCATTTTTTCAACTTTGCTTTAGAGTTCCTCTAAATTTTTCAAAATTGTTTTAGAGTTTTTTTTTACATTTTTCAAATTTGCTTGGGGCATTTCATCCAATTTTTTTAAATTTGCTTAGGAAATTTTTTCAAAATTTTTCAAGCTTGCTCGGGAGAGTTTTTATAAATTTTTCAAATTTGTTTGGAATTTTTTTTTTTACATTTTTCAAATCTGCTTAGGAAATTTTTTTAAAATTTTTCAAATTTCTTTTGGAGATTTTTTCTAAATTTTTCAAATTTGCCCGTGAGAATTTTTCTAATATTTTTTCCAAAATTTTCAAATTTGCTTGGGATATTTTTTCTACATTTTTCAAATTTGTTTGGGTTTCTAATATTTTTCAAATTCGCTTTAGAGATGTTTCTACATTTTTTAAGTTTTTCACTATCACTGTTTACATGTTCTGCGTAAAGTTCTCCGTACAATTACCCATCAGGTTTTTGATCTAATCAGAAACCGAATTTTGACATTTTTTATTTGACAGGAAGGTTATGTAAAGTGAACCATATCTGCTAGTAGAGGAAAAAGTTTGAAAAACATTTTAAAACAATTATAAATATAATCTCAAAGTTTTAAAATAATTGATATAACACTTTTTTTTTTAATTTCGAAAATATTGACTTATTTTTTGGCTGTCATATTAGGTGTGCCCTTAAACACTGAGCGAAGAATTGAGAACGAGAGTGTAAGCAAGTGTGCGCATAGCGAACGAGTTTATAGAAACTGATATATTTTTACATGAATACTATGTATATTAAAGTGTAGGCGCCTAAATGTATGCTACGATATATTTTTTGGTAACTTATAAGCTGTAAGCTAAATATGTAAGTGAATTCTGAAGAGCGTAAGTTTCTTTTTGCTTGCATTTCAGTGTTATATATGATTGTGGTCACGCCATATATATAAAAAATTTTTTATTTGAACTTTTTAGAGTTTTTTAGTCTCTTTATTATTTTTAAGGTTATTTATTATTATTATTTGAATCTTTTTTTTTGAAGTTTTTTAATTTTTGTATTTTTTTATTATTTTATTTTAAATTTTTATTATTTTGTAAGTTTTTTTTTATATTATTTTTTTCTATTTTTAGACGTTTTTTTTAATATTTTAACGTATTATTTTTTAATTACGGTTTCTTTATTGTTTTTTAAGCTTTATTTATTATTTGTAAGATTATTCATGATTCTTTAAGCTGTTTTGAAGTTTTATATTAATTTTTTTGAACTTTTATTATTTTTTTATAATTTTTTATTTGTTCGTATATTTTTTTGTTATTAAATGTTATTATTTTTTATGCGTGTTTTAATACTTTGTTTAAAACTTTAATTTTTGAATTAAAATATTTCTATATTTTTTAAAGCTCCACTTATTATTTTTAAAATTAATGACTATTTTTTAAGCATTTTACATTTTTTAAATTTTGTTTGCGTTGTTTGTATACTTTGTTTTAAACTTTTATTTTTTATACATTTTTTTCTTGTTTATTACTTTAAAATTTTTTTTTTAAGCTTTTTACATTTTTTTGAAACTTTCATTATTTTTGATGTTTTTTATTATTTTATTTTTAAAGATTTTTTGAATTTAAGAAATATTTTAAATTTCCTTGTTTTGTATTGATCGTTATTATTATTTTGAAGCGTTTTAATTTTTTTGTTTTTTAATTAAAATTTTATTTTAATTTCTTTAAGGGTTTTGTCATTTTAAGTCAAAAAAAATTAGTTTTTAATATATTTTTTACTTTTATTTTTCCAATACCCTTTTTTTATTGCATTTAAGATTTAGTATATCTTTAAATTTTTTTTTTAATTAAATTTGTTTTTTGTTTTTTAATTAAAATTTCATTTTTTTTTTAAGGGTTTTCTTATTTTAAGGCAACAAAAAATTGGTTTTTTAATATTTTTTTTACTTTTATTTTTCCAATACCCTTTTTTAATGTTTTTTAAGATTTATTATTATTTTATTTTAAATTTTTTTCAATTTCTTTTATTATTAGTTTATTTTATTCTTTTTGTTTTTAAGCGTTATTATTAATGTTGTTTTAATATTTTATTTCAAACTTTTCTCTGTTAATTAATTTTTTTAATATTTTGTTTTAAACTTTTATTTTTTAATTACATTTTTAATTATTTTTTTTTGTGTTTTTATTATTTTGTTTACAATTTTTTTATTCTTATTTAATTTTTTATTTTTGTTGTTGTTTTGAAATATTTTGCTGAGACATTGACCCAAGCGTAGGGCACTTGTAGTAGAACAGGAAAATGCGAATTTGCAGAAAATGGAACTTAAAGCGTTCAAAAATAAACCGTACTTGCATACATACATACATATGTACATACATACCCACATAACTAGCCACAATTTTAACTATACATACATATACGTACATATATTTAAGCATCTAGCATTTACTTACACTTGTTTAAGTGCGAACGAAAATCGAGACAAAAAGCAAGAATTGAAGAATTGAAATTTAACAATGAAAAATGCACTAAAGGCAACACTAAAGCAATGGAATACAACCACAAAGCCAAAAACAAGAAAAATATTCTGCATTTATATGCAGCCAACTACATTTGCCACTAAAATAACAGCATTCATAGCTGTGTGTACCAGTGTTCTTATTTTTTACTTTTCTGTTTTAATTGAATCAGTGTGCCACTAGACCACGGCGAGAATTAAGCAGTTGACCGCATTTCCTACAGCGAATGCCATGAAAGTTTGAGGAAAAAGCGCGTTTGCCGAATTTTTTTGTTGGAATTGCGCGAAAATTTGGTAGCAACAAACAGAAAATATCGAAAAAATTATGAAATGCAAACTTACATACATACAAAACTTAAAAAAGCAAAGAAAGCACTAAAAAATGGTAGTTGTGTAATCAATTAAGTAAACTTTGTAAAACCTTTAAGCAAACGAAGGATTACAATAGCAAAACAAACTGTAACACAAGTATAACAAAAATTAAAAACAAAAAAAAAAAAAAAATAATAAATAAATAATAATAAAAGCAACAAATAATAATTGAATGTCAAAATATTTTAATTGTGTGTGTAATTATTGTGTTCCTTTGATTGGTTTTCAGCAGATAGAGCAAAGCGGAGTTTTAGTGGTGGATATAGCACATATGTTAAATAATAACGGTAAATTGTGGTTTTTGACTGAACTCTTACGATCACTCTAATATACATATGTATGCATATTATCCAACGGAAGTAATTTTTCTACACGATTGATACTTATAAGCGACTTTTCGTTGGTTGGTTGAAAATAGAGATCGAAAGAATGCCTGGCGAAAAATGGTCTTCAAACTTGGTTTAGGTTTTCTAATCATGAAAATTGGTGATTGAATTTTTGACCTAAACAATTTACAATTATCGCGGTGTATGTATAACAAAACATTCAGTAATATTCCCTACAATTCTCTTATCCCGGCAAAATATTTAATATTATGTATAACCTGTTTGACCCTATAAGAGGAATAACTGTGTTTTGACAAAAATATTTAAGTGCCTTGGGAGCATCAATATCATTAATTGTGTCGAAATTGTGGAAATTCTGTATATGTATAATTCGGTACTTATAGTAATTCTGGTCTGGTGAGTATAATAATGTTTTCTCTGGTTTTTCATATAAATGGTGGGCCATAAAAAATTTTAAATTTAAAAAGTCATTAAAAAAACGGCTTGATATTTTTCAAAGGTCTGACATTTATTTAAAAGGTTGTTTTATGAAATTTATTTGTGGCAAACAATTTCGGACAAGTGACCACCACGGCTGAGTTTACAGTAGCTTATCCGATCCACCCAATTTTGGAGTACTTTCTCGATGGTTTCAGGCCTTATGGCAGCAACAGCAGCTTGAATCTCGTACTTTAGATCTTGAATTGTCTCTGGATGGTTGGCGTAACATTTATCTTTAACAGCTCCCCACAGAAAATAGTCCAACGGAGTTAAATCGCAGCTTCTGGGAGGCCAATTCACATCACCTCTTTTGCTGATTATGCGATTTTCGAAGATAGAGCGTAAAAGATTGAGTGTAGCCTTTGCTGTATGGCACGTAGCGCCATCCTGTGCCCCAAATGCGACAATTCCGCTTGTTAACATAACATCGAGGTGAAATTTCGTAAATTTTAGACTTTTTACTGAATATCTGTCTCTTTCCGAATGGTATTTGACGTTTCTAATGTCGAAATATAGATAATTCAAATTTAAAACGTTAGATGGCCCACCTTTTACATATCTTCTATATAAGTTTACGAATCACAAACTAATTAGACCTCAAAGATTGGCCGATAGCAGGGTTTAATTCTAACAACTTCATTCATTTTTGATTTGTATAGTTTAAGACTGCAAAGTTTAAGAATCAGAAAGCACGGCATTTAATAATTTGTTACATATGTATAAAGTTGGCATGGTTGTATATAAATGAAATTTTTGAGTGGCAGCACACACCATAATTTAAATCGGTCGGTAGGCGGTACCACACCTTTCGTCCGTTTCGGCAGATCGCGCGTTAGCTGTGTCAAGCTGTCACATAATTTTTGTTCATTATTATTTGCCATTTCGTCATTAAAAGACTTACGCCTTAACAACGTTACAAATCGTTCAACTTTATTATGAAAATTCTCGATATTTAAAGAATGCATTTCGCGTATTTCGCTCAACTTATGGTCAATATAATCGGCCTACTGAGCGTACTATTCGCAACACCATCACCCATATTGAGCCTCAGCATACATTTTTGGATAACATTCAACCAAATAGACCACTTCCAGCACGCAGTGAAGAAAATATAGCAGCCGCAGCTGAGAGTATACAAGAAAACCGTGGAGAGACGAATTGATAGCGTTCGCAGGAACTCGGACTGACATATACAAATTCTCACTGGACAATCGATAAAGATAGTAGATTCTAACGTACCAGACGACATATAAATGGCACCACCAGGGGGCGCTAGATTCAAAAGGTCCTGTTTACTTTAGAACGCACCTTGTAGAACGAGTTGGCACATTTTACGTCGAGATCTTAAATTTAAAGCGTTCAAACTACAGCTTGTGCAAGAACTGAAGTCGCTCGACCTCCTTAAGCGATATCGATTCGCTCTATGGGCTTTTGAAAAGTTCCAAGAAGATCCAAAGTTTTCGAGCCAAATCTTGTTTAGCGCTTGAGACCATTTATGGCTTAAGAGGCATGTAAAGAAGCAAAATTGCCGCATTTGGGACGAAGAACAACCTGAAGAGATTCAAGAGCTGACTTTTGTCCAGAAAAAAAATGTATTGGTGGGCCGGTGGAATAATTTTTTCATATTTCTTCAAAAATGATGCCGGTGAGAACGTAAACGTCAATTGAGACCGTTATCGCGTCATGATAACCAACGATTTGATGCCTGAATTGAAGCTCGTGATCTCGGTGACATTTGGTTTCAACAAGACGGTGTCACTTCCTACACATCGCATCAATCAATGGATTTATTTAGAGATCATTTCGGTGAGCGGATAATTTAACGTTTTGAGGCGGTCAATTGACCACCAGGATCGTGTGATATCACACCGTTATACTTTTGCCAGTGGACAAATCTAAAATGTAAATCCGAAAATCCATGCGGACAAATGCTTCGATTTAGGCCTTGGAGCAAAACATCACGAGTGTCATTCGACAGTTACTAGTCGAAATGCTGGAACGAGTCATCGAAATTTGAACTCAAAGGTTGGACCATCTGATGCCCCTATTGCGGTTTTCAACCCAACTGCATTTCAGTCGAAGTTTAAAAATTCGGTATTGCCGACTTCAACTCAATCCGTCAAAAAAAATTGCGGTTGAAGTATGATCGAACTTCAACTTTCTTTGGTATTGCGGTTTTCAACCCTGTACAAGTGGGGTTGACTAGTATATAAATAAACTTCGACTGCTTAATAGCAGTTGAAGTTCAACATTCGTGCAGTGAAATACAAAAAAATATTAAAGAAAAATGGAGAACGGGTAAAATAACTATTTTCATAAATGTTAAATTAATTTTAATTAATATTTTTTTATAAATTTTAGAAAAAATAAAGTTACAACAAAAAGCAATTCGAAAAATTGGTGGAGTTAATCATACAGATAAAAGACATCGAAATCTACTCTTGAGTACACCAATTGTCCGCTCCACAATATTCCGGGCCTTTGAGTGTACTGTATTGTAGCGTTCTTGGGGTGAAGAAGCTTCCGCCAAGCGATAAGGCGTCATTAAAAATTTATGCAGAGGATAGCCAGCGCCACCTAAGAAATTACATTACTCCAATTATTTAGCAATAAATACGATAAAGTCTTACCCAAGATCCAAGGGTTATTCTGTATGTTGTTCTGTAAATGCACTTTCAAATCGCTAACATTGAAAACAAAACAGTCATGATTTGCGCCTGCATGCCTAGCATCCACATACCGAATAGACATTTTATAATCACAAAGCTAAAAATTTTAAGAAATTATACCATTTTGTTTCTAAAATAATTCAGATTTTATACATACAATCATCACGTTTAAACTGAAGTAGCCCTTTCTGTTAAGATAAAGATGTTGCACTTCTTTTCTTGGTGAAATTATGCGAACATGAGTCCCGTCGATGCAACCAACTACTCCCAAGAAAGTACTTTTTGAAGAAAATGAAACTTTTGAAGCGTTTTGCTCCTCCTCAGTCATTTGAATTTTAATCCATTGGGCACAAATACGTTGTTCAATTATATTTAGAACCTCTTTAATTACTAAAGATATCGTAGGTTGCGCCAAACCAATGTTAAAATCATTTTCACTGCATTTTTGATAACCACCGTCAGCAAGGAAACGCAGAGTTGCGCATAATTTTAATATAGGAGGTATGGTCGTTCCTCGCACACGTTTGTGGAAATGTTCCTTCATCTCAATCAGTAAAAAAAACAAAATGCTTCTTTATTTAATCGAAAATAACTTATGAATCTGCAACAAATATTATTAAAAAGCCACTCAATTGTGAAAAAACTATGGCTTACTTTGCATTTGGAAGCTCCAATGGTTTTGAGTGATCACGACGGCTTTTTCGTATACGTAGTACATCAATTTTGCCCCCAATATTTTCGCCATTGTAATATAAATCAAAACTTATATCCATTTTTTATTTATTTTAATGTTTATTCACTTTTTCGCGAGCGACAACTGAATTCAATTGTTTAGATATGTCGTTTAAAAATTTTTAGCTGTTTCACTATCTGTCAAACATCCCTTTCTTAGGTTGGCAACGCCAATCATACTTCGACTGAACTTAGTTGAAGTTCGCAATACCGAAAAAGAGTTTGGTTGATCTGAAGTTGAATTGCCTTAACTTCAATTCGACTAAGTCGGGTTGAAAACCGCAATAGGGGCATGAGACGTAGCCGCGGACAACACTTGAAAGAGATAATCTACAAAAATTAAATGCCAAGGGGTGTTCTTTCCAATGATAGTAAATATTCCTCATTAAATTTGAAGTATCTGTGTTTCTTCTTTAAATAAAAGTGGGGATCTAAATTAGCGTTTTAATCGAGCAAAGGGCAGTTAATTGGTTAAGGGCGTATTCTAATTTAGAAGCATGAATTTCAGGTAATTTTTAAAGTGAGTGTAAAAAAAGGCAATTAATATTTTTATTATCCATTTTTTTATTAGTTATTTGTTAATTTTGGAACATTAGAGAAAAAAATTTAAAACTAAAAAAAGTAAAAAATTTCAAAAAGTATGAGCTGACGAAGTGGGAGGTCTCTAAAAATTTCCACGTGACCATACCCATGACTTCAACCCTTCTAGTTATCTGAAACCAAAAGGAAAAAAAGATTATTAATCTAGAATAATGTCGCAATGGCCGGAACTACGGAAAAGTGAGAAAAAAATTTCACAAAATGGCGACTGCTTAAAAAAAGTTTTTTTGGATCACTTCTTCTGACTATTTCGAATTTTTTAAAAATAATAAAAATAAAAATTTGGGGATGGGGCTATGTAGACATACATAGACAAGCCTATAAAGAAGACTCTATAAAAATTTCAAGTAAATCGGTGCAGTAGAACCTAAGAAATCGTGGGTATCGTTCCGAAAAAGTCAGTTTTGAGAAAAACGCGTTTAAAGTTTCGCGTTCCTGCCGAACCAGTTTGGATGCCGGGTCAGAAAAATGACTATATTTCCGAAAATAATTTGAATTTTGAAAAATTCTCTTGTACACATATTCTTAAATAGTTAAACTTTGAAAATATAAAAAAAAATTCGATTTTTTTAAATTTCTAGACTAGCATACCCCCTTAAATAAATCCTAAGCGAAAAGGCTATCACAGTAATTCTTCATTACTGCAATGCCATTGTAAACTACAGTTTCTTATCTTCTTTAGAAAAAATACTAAAAATTATCCGAGTTCAAAATTAATTGTTGTGCCTTAAAAATTAAGGGTTTTTTAATAAGACACTACAAAAGTAGACCGAAAGGGACAGCAAACGACGCCATATTTTTCCCGTTCTTTTGTCATTTCTCTTCAGTAAGATTTGGCATATACAATCCAACAAGGAGTCCAACAATACGATCCAAATGATCTTCGTACTTCTTCCATAATGATAAAAAAAAAAAACCGGCACGTTACTGTGAATGGGAATCGCTACGGCACAATAATAACATAATATTTTTGGCCCGAATTGGATGATAAGGACTTGAACAATATGTGGATCCAACAGGACGGCGCTACAAGCCACACAGCGAATGTCACAATTGATTTATTGAAAATTGAGTTTGGTGAATGTGTTATCTCACGAAATGGCCCAGTCAATACTCTGTCTCGTTCGCGCGATTTGATGCCCCTAGAGTATTTCCTGTGGCTATGTCAAGTCTTTGATCTACGAGTATGTCAACAAGCGATATATCAAATACCGAGTCTGATTTTCAAGACAAGAAAATTTTGGTGTGGTTTCAATATACAACATTTCTTTTCTTTGTTTTGTGTTTTAAGAATAAGTAAATAAAAGAACAACCCTGACTTAAAGCTTTTTAAAGAGTCTGTATTGTTCGAAATTGTAAGAATAATGCGGCATTAATTTAGACATTTTTTAGCAGATGAAGGTGTTAATTTCAAAACTTTTTCGACATATTTGAACATTTAACATATTCTTCTATCTAAGTACCCAAATCAATGAGGTACAAACAATGGACTTACCTCTGTGGATGCTGCTGGTTCATGTTTACCGGTGGCAGAATGCAACAATAAATAACGCGCAGTTCCGTTGCTTGAATGTCTGTTCTTGGTGCGCAAAGTTTGTGACCGACTCACGTGAAACCTGACAGATAGTGTCAGGGTGCTAGCACAGGTGGAGCTGTACGGCGGGAGAGCGTTGCGTGTAGAAAATTTATGCGTAAGTTTGTATGATTTATGGGGCACTTTTTGTTTGGCAACAACAAGAGCCAACTGCCAAAAGTGTATGTGTTGATAGGGGACGACTTATTGTTTGGATAGAAAACAGTGGCTTGCAAAGTTATATTTTGCAGAATACATTGCCAACTGCTGAAGATATCACGACGGCATGCTGGTGCGTTTATGCGAAAAACAAAAACAAATGCAAAGGCATATTCGCCATTGTCTTGCCGCAACTTGTGAGATTGCAGAGAGATTTCAGAGCACGAAAGGAGGGCAAGCGTGCCGTTATCTAATGCGGCTTCCTTTAACGATTAGCCAAAATTATTATCACTGCATTTGTCTGGGAAAAAGTGGCAAAAGTTTTTGTTTAACATTCAGTATGTAAATTTCACATAATGTGCTTAGTTACAATTACCTCGTTGCCACGCTGCTCACTTCAGCTTCCTACAGCGGCTTTTTATTAAATTTTGTAGAACAGCATGTACCATAGTAGGCATGTGGAGTGTGGCGTTCCTTTGTTTCTTAACTGCCAAAGATTTTGTTTGTTTGCACTTTGCTGCCGTTTGCTGTAAGAAAATGAGAAATAATTTCCTTTGAAAAAGTTTTGCAAAACTTTTTATCGCGTAAGCGAATACTTTGGGCTACCTGCATTCATAGACATACATATGCACATGTATGTATCTACATATGCATGTCTCTACAGAGGAAACAAAAATAAGTTAAAAAATATTCACCATCGGAAATTTCTACATAACATATATTGTAAAGGGTGGGCCATATAAAATTTTAAATTCGAAGATAGGGCGTAAAAGATTGAGTGTAGCGTTTGCTGTATGGCACGTAGCGCCGTCCTGCTGGAACCAAATGTTGTCCAAGCCTTCCTCCTCAATTTGCTTGAAGAAAAATTCGGTTAACATTGCGCGATATCGTTGCGGTTTCTTCTTCATTTTCGAAGAAAAATTCGCCGATGATTCCACCAGACCAAAATCCGCACCATACAGTGATTCGAGCTGGGTGCATTGGCTTCTCGACGATTACGTGCGGGGTTTCTGTGCCCCAAATGCGACAATTCTGCTTGTTAACGTAACCATCGAGGTGGAAATGAGCCTCGTCTGAAAATATAATTTTTCGGTCAAATTGACCATCCTCGGTCAAACGAACTTTGGAAAAAGTTTTCAATTCTTCCAAGTTTTCTTCTAGTGAATAGCGACCCATTTCGTAAATTTTAGACATTTTACTGAATATCTGTCACTTTTCGAATGGTATTTGACGTTTCCAATGTCGAAATGTAGATAATTCTAATTTAAAGTATTAGATGACCCACCCTGTATAAGGGTATCAATATAAGTATGTGAGAATCCTTTCCGATTTGTACCAACAATGAAGATAACAAAAATTATTTTTTTTTTTAAATTTAAAGAAAACATTTCGGTCACAAAAATTCAAATGTTATTTTTATAGTCTTACAAATCGCAAAGGACCTAAACTGGTCTATGCTCGACTCACTGGACTACCAGACTAACCTAACTTTCACTCTTGCAAGATGTTGCTAGAGAGTAAAAGAGTTTTGTACACCTAACAGCTGTATGTTTTACCTAAAACTGATAGTAAAATAAAATAAAAATATAGGATTATATGCATATAAATATTATAAAGAGGAAAGATTTGTACCTATTTTTGTATGTTTGTATGTTTGTAATGAATAGGTTCAAAAAGTACTGGGCCGATTTAAAAAATTCTTTCACCAATAGAATGCTACATTCTTCCAATTTGACATAGGCTACATTTCATTTTGAAAAAAATTAGGGATCCTTGGTAAAATTTAAACAATGTAACCGCAGGAGTAGAAAAATGAGTCTTAAAATGTCTTTCGTCGAATGGGCTGCCGAAAATACTAGCGATAGAACAAAATAATGTACAACAATTTTGAAGAACATCATAATGTCTACAAAAAACTCCGCGGTAGCATATGTCCCACTATTGTAGTTATGTCACTACAACAACTTTTTTCATTTTAAACATTAATGAAAATGCTAACCGAATTCAAACCATGCTATTTATGTGTTTATATTAATCCTTATACAAATAAATTATTTTATGGTCAAGACCATTTAACTACCTATAAAATAGTTTTTAAATTGGACTTTCCATTCAAAAGAAATTACGAATTAAAAAATTCAAAAAGTAAACAAAACCGCGTTGTTTGCGATGCATTCTGAAAAGCGCGTCGGGCCAGAGAATGAAAGTATAGAGAATGTGCAAATTGAATTCTGTATGATGTTCGATTTGGCCGCTAACAGAGCCGACAGAATCAAAGTAAGAAATTCGACGTTGTCGCTGCTATTTAGCAGAATTGAGCACGTGCAGTGGCAAAAATATGTGTAAAATTACTGAATTCATTATTTATTACTGTTATTTTAATTTTTTGATTATCATTATTTTTATTTTTTAATTTTTCAAAAGTGCCCGCCACTTAAACCACCAAAGAAATTGAACATAAATAAACTTACATACAAATATAACTGTGGGATTTTTTTAATACAAATAAAAATATTTGTGAAAAAAGTGTTTTATATCCAAATTTTCAAAAATAAATAATTGTCTACCCCGTGCGATGCCGGGACGGGCTGCTAGTATGCATATATGTATAAATAATCAGCAGAAAGAGATAAGTTGAAATCCGGGTGACTGTCCGTCCGTTCATCCGTGCAAGCTGCAACTTTTGTAAAACTTGTGACATCTTAATGAGACTTGGTATGCGTGTTCCTTCGCGAAAAAAAGTCGAGTTCGTAGATGGGCGTAACCGGACCACTGCCACGCCCCAATACGCCTTTGACCTAAAACATACTAAGTACCATAACTAAAAACTAAATTAAGATATAAAACCACAATTTAGTACAGAGGATCGCAGTAGAAATTGGCACCTGTGGGCAAAAAATTTTGTAAAAATGGGTGTGGCCTCGCCTTGTAATAAGTTTAATGTACATATCTCCTAAACCACTAAAGTTACATGGACCAAATTTGCTAGACATAAATATTAGAAGAACTCCTACCGGCAGGGTGAAAAGGAAATCGGTAGACACTTAATTCCCATATAACGGCAATGTTTAAAACTACTAAAAGCGCAACAAATCAATAACTAACTAAACCAAAGATATTAACTTTTAACTCCGAGATGGTATGACGGAGCTTTAATGGAGAATGGGTCAAAATTGGACGATGGGCGTGGCACAATCCACTTTTAGGGGAAATCACATATCTCGAAACTCGTACGAACGATTTCAAGAAAATTTTGTATATGACATTTCTCTAAGATTCTTATTCTATTACAGTGTTAATCGGACCACAGCCACGCCTACTGGCTAACAATTATCCAAGTCCAACAAAAGCGGTTCGGACCCCTAGGCACAGAATATTTGGACCCTATATAAAAGTGTCTACAGTTGACTTTTTGCCGAAATTGTTGGATGTTGGATGATCATTGAAATTCAAAGAAAATAAATACTTCGCTCAGCCCCCATATCTTCTACTTCTTTACTGACGTGGAAAGCTCTTACGCGGTTATAGCCGTGTTAACGCCAGTGCCAGTCGTTTTTTCATTTTGCAAGGTGGCGCCAATTTGAGATTCCAAGCGAAGCCAGGTCCTTCTCCACCTGGTCTTTCCAACGGGTCTTCCTCTTCCTCTGCTTCCCCCGGCAGGCATTGCGACGAATACTTTCAGAGCTGGAGTGTCTTCGTCCATCCGGACAACATGGCCCAGCCAGCGTAGGCGCTGTCTTTTAATTCGCTGAACTATGTCAATGACGTCGTATATCTCATACAACTTGTCGTTCCATCGAAAGCGATATTCGCCATGGCCAATGCGCAAGGACCATAAATATTTCGTAAAAATTTTCTCTCGAAAACTCGTAACGTCGACTCATCAGATGTTGTCATTGTCCATACCTCTGCACCATATAACAGAACGGGAATAATGAGTGACTTATAAAATTATGTTTTTGTTCGTCGAGAGAAGACTTTATTTTTCAATTGCCTACTTAGTCCGAAGTAGCACCTGTTGGCATGAGTAATCCTGCGTTGGATTTCGATGCTGACATTTTTGTTAGTGTTGATGCTGGTTCCAAGAAAGACGAAATTATCTACGACTTCGAAGTTATGACTGTCAGCAGTGAAATGGGAGCCAAATCGCGAGTACGGCGATTGTTTGTTTAAAGACAGGAGATTTCGTCTTGCTCTCGTTCACCACCCGATCCACTTGCTCCGCTGCCTTATCCATTCTGCAGAAAGCGGAATTAACGGCGCGGTTGTTAAGGCCAATGATATCAATACCATCAGCATACGCCAGCAGTTGTACACCCTTGTAAAAGAACGTATCTTCTCTGTTTAGTTCTGCAGCTGGAATTATTTTCTCCAGCAGCAGATTGAAGAAGTCGCACGCCAGGGAGCCGCTTTGTCTGAAGCCTCGTTTGGTATTGAACGGCTCGGTGAGGTCCTTCCCGATGCTGACGGAGATTTTCACTTGTGTCAACGTTTTTTTTTTTTTTTCAATATTCGAAACAGTTGTCAAACTCAATTTCCGGAAAATAATATATTGGGTAAGAGGTATTATCCTGATGCAACGATGCAATATCTGAAAAAAATTTTTAGATCGGATCACTAAAGCATAAAGTTGACATACCAACTCACCGAATAAATCGAGATCAAGATTTGTAACGGTTATTATAGCTTCGGTACAACGTTTTTCTTGTTTTATCTGAGTTTATCGTATCGTAAACGCTACTCTAACTCTTCTCTTAGACCGAACACCTATAAACGACAGTATTTCTGAATTGCGACATTTTCGCACAAAATTTTATAGTATTTTCCCCAACGGCGGCATGCTAGCCATTAACCTTTGTCAACAACAACACTTCAAATCCCACTGTGCAAATCGACGCGTATTCCCGGGCATACACTATATAACATGCCTCGCCGGCATATGGAAATGCGGCAATTCGGAAATTTAGCGATGCGTTGGCAGCCACATCCTAAATTATTTGCATTGCCGCAATACAGCAGTGATTTCGGAGCTAAATTACGCAGCTCGGCTCTTCGTGCTACAACAAAACCAGCAGCAAGAGCAAGAACGATAGCGACAACAACAATGACAATAACAATAACAATTACGAATGCCAAAATGACAGCAAGTAGATAACGTGACGTCAGAGTTCAAACCATTGCACAATTGTTCAGTTGGCGCCACTGACCGCAATTTATTTAATTTCCCATCGGGCACTTTGAGGTTATTTAATTTGTTGCTACGGCAGCCGCGACCCGAAGCAAAGCAACGCAACGCGATCATTTAAAACGCATTTTACGCATGCAATAGCCGCAGCCGGCGCTGAAAGCTGACGTTGCCGCACTCATGCATAGGCACTCAATCTCACATGTGTACTATTTGAGTGTATGCGTGTGTATGTGTGAGTGTGGGTTTGCAAATTGATGCGCATTGATTTATCTGAGCCGAAGCTGCTGCAGTGAAATAAAAGCTCCGGTGGTACACCGCCAAACCGAGCGAGCCCACAAAATGGCACTGCTTTGCTGGATTATTTGCAGGCATATCAATTTATATATATGTATATGTACATACATACATACCTGTAGTTATATATACAATATAAAAGTACATATGTGTGTTAAGGCATTGGTTCAGAAAGCTGACTCTATGCAGCGAGGTGTGCAGTCGATTTCGACGCGGTAAAGCAAAATTGTATTATAGTTGAAAAAATTGGCTTAAGCTTTAAAGTAAAGTGCGGCTGAACCAATCAGTAGGGAGAGTTTTCAAATTTGATTACCAAGATTAAAAAAAAGAGTAAGAATATACTCGTAAAAGAGTTACTGAATATCTACAACAGAAAAAGTAAGTATGTAAGTAACGGGTTTTCCAATAAGAGTGACGACATGATTTCTTAAAAAAAAAAAAAACACACACTGATTGTTAAGGGGTTGTGCGCTGGGTTGGGGGTCCACCACTTAAAAAAAAACACCCCAGTGAAAAGGACACAACAGCTTGGAATGTCCAGTCCGTGCTACTCTTTCAATCTACTTCTGGAGAAAATTAATCTTGCTAAATTGTGAATTTACAATCTTCTCTAAGAAAGTACAGCTGCTGGCGTGCACCGATGATATTGATGTAATTGGGCTCAACATCAGCGCCAGGTTGGATAAAGAAACAAGGCAAATGGGTCTGCCAGTGAACGAGGGCAGGACTAAATATCTCCCGTCATCCAACACTCGCGACTTGGCTCTCACGGCACAGTTGACGGTGATAACTTTGAGTCTTTCTTGAAACCAGTATTAGCACCAAAAACAATGTCAGCTTCGGAATCTAACCCAGAATAACTCTTGTCAACAGGTGCTACTTCGGACTGAGTAGGCAGTTTAGAAGTAAAGTTCTCTTCCGACGAACAAAGACCAAATTCTTCAATTCACTCATAATACCCGTCCTGCTACTTATGTGGTGCAGAGATATAGACGACAATACTTGATACCAAAAATTACCGCTCTAAACGCGGTTAGATTTTCGGAAATACAGCCCTTGGCCGTATAAAATCTGGGTCAATTTGGCGTCGATGACAAGTTATCTGATCCTTACCATCCTAACGGGGATTAAGTACCCATTACAACAACAACATCAGATGAGTCGGCGTTACAAATTTTCAAGGGCAAAGGCAAATTTTTGCGGAAGAACCATCGGCTTTTGAGGATTTCACGCCTGGGAGCAGAAGAAAAAGAAGAAGGAACCTCGTTGGACACCTTGTTGGAAAGTCTAGGTGGAAGAAGATCTGGCCACACTTGGAATCTACGATTGGCGCCAAACAGTTAAAGGGAAGAACGGGCGGGCTGTTGTAAAATCGGCTATAAATGCGTAAGAGGTGTCTACGCCAATAAAGAAGAAGAAGAATCGTTAAGGAAATGACCGCCGCGACTTTTTTAGCAATATCGAATTCTATGAACTCAATTTTCGATTACTTTTTCCACGAAATCAAAGCGTTTGTCATGAATAGTATGTACGATGACGACTTTTGGAACCCGCCACATAAAAAGCACTCCCACTGAAAAGAAGAAACCAGCCTCCTGTTATAAACTCGACTATAAACGCGTTGTCCACCCCAGTAAAGAAAAAGAAAAATGGCTGTTCACGAAAATTTTTGGATTTTCCTCGCACTAGAATCGGCCGTTTTGTTTATTTACCGCACCACTCAGATGAAAGTGAAAAAGGCAAAATCAGCGAACTCACGATGTTAACAGTGGTTCAGTGGCTTCAGTTCTTAAGTGAGAACAATTTTATATGGATGCAAGCCCAAATCCTGTCCCGAAATCCGCAAGTTTTTGGTTTGATACAGTCCCAATTCTTGAGAACGTCTTGGAATCGACAAATTGCGGTCTTCAGCAACAGTTGCCTGAACGGCAGCAATATTTTTAGTACTTCCGGCGGATCTGTGTCTTATTGACACTAGACAAAATATTGCCTGCATCACTATATTACGAGTAGCGTTCTCTCCCCAAGTTTCTTCAGGGCTTGAAAAGGGTCGATATCGCCCATTTATGATATCAAAACTCTAAGCTCCTGATAACCGAATGAAGATGCGCCATTATCCAAAATCATTGTCCTTGATGAAAGTAGATACTGCGCGGCAAAAAAGTAAGGATGAGTGCATAGATGGACGTAATCGGACCAAAGTCTCGTCTATAAAACGCCATGAAAGGAAAGTCTATAAAGTGCCATAACTGCACTAAATTAAGATATAGAACTTCGACACAAAGCATCGCAATGGTAAGGGCCATCTGTTCAATTCAAGATAACCAAGTTCGAAGAACCTCTCCGACAGTGTGAAAATGAACGAAACCGGTTCATAACCCCGCTCACTCGCCATTTAACTACTAAAAGCGCGATAAATCAATAAACTTGTTGTAAGGAAGAGCCAAGTTCGGGTATAACCGCACATTTCATACTCCTGCAATTTTCAAGGATTAAATCCAGGGAAGTACCTTCAGGTACATAACGCATACAGTTTAAAAGAAAGGCAGTTTTCTTTTTGGTGAAATCACATACATATCTGAGCAACAGCCGGACCAATTTCAACCATATTTTTTTAATATTCCCATGTCTCAGAGTGAAAATGGGCAATATCGAACTACAACTACGCCTACTTACCATACAATTGTGTTGTAAATTTTTATTGAGTCTTCCAGCTTCCAGTATATAAATCAAGATGCAGTGAATATAACGAGATAAAACTCTGTACGTTTAGTGCCTTTTAAGTATACAACCTTATGATCCAAAATTGTCCAAATCGAACCAAAACGTTCTAGCCCCTAAATTTCGGTCAACATGTAAAAAAAAATAATTGGAATTCCGAGAAATTAACCTCCTGAGAATAACTAGTAAGTCTGTGTTCTACAAATGGGTTGAATTGGATCAACACTTCCCTTAGCCCTCATGAGTTACTTAATAAAATAGAGTGGACGTATTTTTTTATAATGGTGTTTCTTCGTACCTAGATTGGATGAACTTGAAAAAACTTGACCTAACCCCTATGTCACAATATCAAGATTTTCGAACACCATGCTGAATTTACTCCATGTGATTTGTGATTGTGTGCGAGGAACTCTGATGAAACCTTGGCCTTTAAATTGCGTCTAGTGTTGGCAAAATATAGATAAAATCGGGTCTATACTATACTTAGTATAAGGTCTTGAAACTTTCGTCAGAATTCACTGATCGTATAATATTGGATATTCTACTATAGTTTAATGACAAAAATATGGTTTACATAGTAATATTAAGTATTTATATTGGGTAATCGAAAAAGTCTTTTCGTATTTATAATCAAACTTCAAACTTATTTTTTATATTTATAATGAAATTTAGTGAACCAAATGTGTACCATTTTGGTCGATCACTTTTTGCCATTTTTCCGCAAGAGACATTAATCAATCTTTTTTTTTTAAACTTTTCTGATTTCTCGGCGAAAAACTTCGACAAGTAATTTTCCCAGGCTTCTCTTGAAGCCAACTTTACTACATTAAAGAAGTTCTGCACTGACCGAAACAAATGGTACTCCGATGATGTAAGGTTAGGGCTTTATGGTGAATGCATCAAAACTTTCCAGCCAAACTCTGCCAGTTTTTGCCGAGTCATCAAAGATGTGTGTGGTCTAGCGTTGTCCTGATGGAAAACGAAGCCCTTTCTGTTGATCAGTTTTGGTCGTTCTTTTTCTGTTTTTTTTTTTTTGATTTTCAGTCTTATCAGTTGTTGACAGTAAAATGTAGAATCAATCGTTCGACCAGACTGGAGCAGCTCATAGTGGATGTTGCCTTTCCAATCCCACAACCCCATCCAATCCCACTCAGCATAACCGTTGGAGACGTCAATGCTGGCTTTGCGACCATTTGTTGAGCGTCACTACGATTGGACCATGATCGCTTTCGCACATTATTGCCGTGTTTGATCCACTTTTCGTCTCTTGTTACCATTCGCTTCAGAAATGGTGCGATTTCATTTCGTTTCAGCAAAAAATCGCAGATGTTACTTCGGTCCATTAAATCACGACGAATTCACAGACAATTTATGTAGGGCCCAAACATCAAGCTTCTTTTTGTAGCCAGCCTTTTTTTAGTTGATTCAAAATCGTTTGATGATGAATGTTAATTTCTTTAGCGATGTCATGGCTGTTTATGAGACGGTCCTGGTCAATCTATTCCATAATTTCATCGATTTTTTCAACGATAGGTCGACCAGAGCGAGGGGCATCTTTCAGATCGAAATTTCCACAACGAAAGCGAGTGAACCATAGTTATTCTACAGCTTCGTCTTCGTAAACTTCACAAATTTCATTGGTGGCATGCGTGGCATTCTTCCGTTTTTATACAAAAATTTCAAAATTTACTGAATTTCTTCATTATTTTCCCTCATTTTTGACCAGCTGTAAATTTTTTTCAACTTCCCCGAATTTATTTATTTTTTTTGGTTAAATGAAGCTTAAACTCTCACCTTTCCAACACTATATGGTATGACACAATATGATTGGTAGCCCTGGTGTTATACGACTGCAAGGACCTCTATTGACAAAATAAGAAAAGACTTTTTCGACTACCCAATATTACTTTATCCTAGCAAGTTGCAAGAGTATAAAATGTTCGGTTTCATTCGAACTTAACCCTTCTTTCCCTTCTCTGGGATATCTTTTTTTCACAGTTCGTTTGTCCAATATTTGTTTGAACAAAAAATAAAACAGTCAAACAGTTAAAATAAAAGAAATTTGCTAGAAATTTGGTCGTTATGTAGAAAAAATCGGTTTAAAAGTATACTGTCCCGCCTAAAATTTAATGAAATACAATTAAATTAAAATTTTTTTTTGTAATTTGAATATATGCAACTGTGTTCTTTGAAGAATGATTGCGAAACAACTAAAAAATTGAAATCGAAATTCAGACCAAATGTATTTACGCCACAAAATTTGCAAATTTTAATTTTCATTAGTTCAACGCTACCGAAAGCCAATCAGCGACGCAATAATTCCGCTGCAGTGACATGGTTCATTAGCGTTCGCGAACATTTATGAACGCATTTATGAATATGCAGCCATGAGCTATATGTCTCAGAGACTCATATGCCATAAATGTAGCTCATGGCTACGCATTCGCCGCTGCTAACGATTGCGTTATTTGCGTTACGCACATTCTCAGTGACGTTTGGTCATTAAAATTGAAAAATCCCACGTTTGCGAGCATGTAAATGGAATTTCCTAGTATCGTCTCGCAATTAAGCATTACCGAGTCAATTAGTTCACATATTCATGCAGAATATTAGCGGCAAGTCAATGATTAAGTGCATCAGTTCGCGTAAAATTTCGCATGCCAAGAGCAACCGCCACCGCGTACGGCAAACAGAAGGTATGGAAGCAAGAGTTTGCCTAACTGTGTATACGAGCACATAATACATGGCGCCTTTACACAAAATGCCTAAAAAATAAGGTGACATTGGAATTTAAACTGCGCGCGTCGAAGGATTTGGGGAATTATTTTTTTTTTTAGGTTGGTAGTACTGTCAGTCACATTGATATCAAATTTCATGTCACAAAATTCATTAGTGTTTGAAATACGTGTCGTTTTGTGAGCTGCTAAAAGTGAGTTTTTCGTTTTTTGCGATGTCGAAATTTGTTGAGAAAAGAATTTGCATTCAATTTTGTTTACGGAATCAATTTTCTGCTGCGGATACGTTGAGGATGGTGCAGAAAGTCTTTGGTGATAAGGCTATGTCCAAAAAAGTTTTTACAAGTAGTATAGTGAATTTCAAGCCGGCCGTGAACGTGTCGAAAACGAAGAGCGTCCAGGGCGACCATCAACCTCAACCGACGAAGCTCACGTTCAACAAATCAAAGATTTGGTGTTGAAAAACCGTCGATTAACAATTAGAGACCTTGCTGATGAAGTTGGCATATCGAAAGACTCAGCCAATACCATTTTGAAGGATGTTTTGGGCCTCAAGCGCGTCAAATCTCGACTGGTACGGAAAATATTGAGTTTTTTGGAAAAAGGCGTCGCGTTGAAGTGTGTGAAACGATGCTTTCCGTCATGAAATGCATTATAACTGGCGATGAGACTTGGATCTATGCTTACGACCCCGAAACAACCGATCAATCGAGCGAATATCGTGCCAAAAGAGAGCCGAGACCAAAAAAATCGCGCCAAAGTCGCTCAAAAATCAAGGTCATGTTGACTATTTTCTTCGATTATCGTGGTGTTGTGCATTATGAATTCCTTCCAACCGGTCAAACAGTCAACAAGGAGTATTATTTGAACGTTATGCGTCGTTTGCGTAACGCTATCCGCCTAAGAAGGCCGGAATTGTGGAAAGACAATTCTTGGTTTTTACACCACGATAATGCACCATCCCATACTGCCCTCGTAATTCGTGATCATTTCGCCAAAAACTCAACCCATATCGTTCCGCAACCACCGTATTCACCTGATCTGGCGCCGTGCGACTTCTGGCTGTTCACCAAGCTCAAAAGACCCCTCCGGGGACACCCTTTTCATACGATAGAGGCGATTCAAGCCGCAGCGAAGACGGAACTGAAGGCCATCCCGGAAAGTGACTATAAACAGTGTTTCGAAGATTGGAAAATCCGTTGGCATAAGTGCATTGCATCGGGAGGGGATTACTTTGAAGGGGATGAAATTGATTTGGAAGAATAAATAAAGAATTTTCAAAATAAATACAATGTCACCTTATTTTTTGGGCACAGAGTATATATTTTAAATATTGACATTTAGACAACCGACTGCTTGCATTTAACGAATATATTTGTAAGAATATTGATACGCTCCAAAGTTTTGAATCTTTTAAAGTCCAATATTAACACCCAGTAACATTTCAAAACCTTTTCGATCAGTCAACTTATGCAGTAGTGGATTCAGAGGGGAGGAAATGCTGATCTGTTCGACTGATACATTTTCGGAGGTTTATCTTCCAAGTTTTTCAACATAATAGACATCAAATATAATAGATTCGCTGCTTGTAACGTTCCGAAATCGAAGACAAAAAGCCGCGGAACATTTTCAAACGCCTT
The DNA here is from genome assembly GCA_037783105.1 of Bactrocera zonata. Lineage (NCBI taxonomy): Eukaryota > Metazoa > Arthropoda > Insecta > Diptera > Tephritidae > Bactrocera > Bactrocera zonata. Next base: position 32,778 of record JBAWJQ010003028.1, on the reverse strand, counting down.
TTGGATAATGACAACGTCGTCTGCAACGATTGGCAGAGCCATTGGGAGCAAAGGCAAAAGTCAAAAGACAACAAGTTACCAACTACTGCATTGGAGTTGAAGATCTGCGATGTCGACCTATATCCCATAAATTAATGGTTTTCTTCACATATTCTGCATGGGTATTCCAACGTTAATCATGTTTTCGTATGACATCCGTACACCAGTCTCGGTAATCTCGTCCACTCTCTCAGGACCCAGTAGAATTAGAGTAGTCGTTTGTTTCTGACAACACTTTCCACAGCTGTTCTGCTTTCCAATACGTTCTGACCGATATGTGAAACGAGGTTGTTCACGTAGACTTGGCTATTTACGTAGACGTTGACGCTGTAGTTGCCTGCTGATGCAAAAGAGACTAGCTCCGCGGCTTTTCCAATAACAAATACCTCTGGTTAAAATACACTGCCTTATATCGAAGTTTATCCGCGCAGAACTCCTTGTTCCATTTTCAAGCCATTCGTATAAATGTATAATGTGTTGCGCGAAGCTTTCAAGTCTTTACGCCAACCATCTTTTTTTATGTCTTCTCTGAATTTTCATTCCCAATTAAAAAGTGGGATCATGTAGTCGGTGCTTGCCAAACCGTCCTTATCCACCGAGATATGAACGAGTTTTCTGTGTGTAAATCCTCCTGTTGCCAATAGTCGCTTCACTGATTTTGGCGCGCAGCTTTCAGCGAAGAGATCTATGGGTGGCAGGTGGAGCACTGATTCTTAGAACCACACAACGCAACGAGCCTCTGAACCCTTTCATTTGGGCGGTAGGAATATTTCGTAAGTTTGTCCATCAAACTACTGCACCAAAGAGAAGAATTGGCCTTAGAATTGCTGTGTAGCACCAGTACCTAAGAAAGAGAGAAAGACCCCAGGATGTCCTGAGCATATGCCTACACGCATATAAGACATTGCTTCCAAGACTGTTCCAAGGTAATTCGTGCGGTCCTTGAGAGAATGTTGTGTTCTATGTACCGAAGCGAGCCTCCATGGAAGGATTTTGTACTTCCTATTGAAAACAAGCAGAATCGTTTTTTCTAGTTTTAACTCCAGGTTGGCTTGCATTGCCCTATTCGGGACTGTGATTTGAGAGTGTTGGTCATAATACTGCTAATGATATGTAGGTAATTTCCCGTTATTGATCAAAAATGTATTTACATCGTCGAAGCTACGAACGGAATAACTAATTTCTTCCACGATAAAATCTAATGTTTTCACGCGCTTGCAAATAGATTACGCATACAGTCCGCGGAGTCTATTGTACATCGGAATGAGATAGCTAATAATAGTTCAACATTACTGCACTGACTGCCATAATTTGTTAACTTCTTGTCCATAGAAATGGCCAAGCTAACGCGGTTGTTGTTGATGATTATGCCATTTTACGGTTAGGCGGTCAGCTTAGCTGTTTTGATCTAAGCCCCGTCGTTAATGAGCGGCTCCAAATCCATGGTAATTGCGTGGCGCAGAGCAGCTGGACAATTTATCGATTGTGGAGCATTGGCGTAAGCTGGACACTGCCATAATGAGGCGATGTAAATGGATTTTTCAATTTAAAATGTTTCGGCACTTTTGAACGATGCGATTATGAGAAGACAGAAGGAGCTAAGGAAGCCCTCTTGGAAGGAATAGTTGAAGTGTAGTAATGTCAGTCCGATATATATTTAAAAATTAGTATAGTTGGCAAATCATATTTCCGATTCCGTTCGTACAAACGTAGCTAAGTGTTATATTATGTATTATCTTGCTTCAAAAGAAAGAAGAATTTACAGATAATAAGTTAGCACTTCCCTATAGCTTCACTTTCGCAAGAGATATTTGCTATTGTATAGTATATCCTCGTCGATGAGTTGATCCTTGTTTTTTGAAGTGAAATTACGCAACGAAATCAGCGAACATTTGAAAGCTGGCAACTCTTCTCTTACAATGGTGGCTGTTAAAAATTCGCTTAATGAGTTTCCACGAGGTCGCAAGTGGGTTTTTGATGCCACAGGTGCTCCAAAAATAGCTACCACAATAATTCGACAAAAGTATATAATAATTTGGTATACTCTTGCATTAACAGACGCTTATTTATACCATGACAATGCAGCAGCTCACACCTCGGTCATTGAAACGGACAACTTGGTCGACCTAGGCTGTGAACTCCTGTTCTACCTCCGCATTTCCAAGATTTAGCGCTGTGCGGCTTCGTTTTGTTTAAACACTAGAAAAAGTCATTCACTAAGCAAAAATTTTAGTTAGAGAGGGTTATATTAGATGAACAACTGATAAGGACTGGTGTAGCTAAAGGAAGTGTGCTGGGTCCAACTCGATTTATTTTAAACACAGCTTACAAATACTCCAACTGCTATTAATGAATTTACTTATACTACGTCTAAGGATAATACATTCTTTATTGTAATAAGTATTCCATCACAGCATAAAGGTGTTAAAGAAGCATTTAGCTTTGGTAAAAATGTAAGAATGTTAAATCTTCCCTATGACCAACAAGAAAAAACGTTAACTTCGGCTGCACCGACGCTAATATACCCTTCACAGGTGCATTCTTTTAGTAACTATGTGTCCAGTTTGTACGGCAGCTATATGCTATAGTTAACCGATCTAATCAATTTCTTCGGAGATTACATTGTTGCTTTATAAAATAATTTATACCAAATTTCCTGAATATATCTTGTCGAATGAAAAAGTTTTCCATACAAGAACTTGATTCCAATCGTTCGGTTTGTATGGCTGTTATATGTTATAGTGGTCCGATATCAACAGTTCCGACAAATGAGCAGCTTCTTGAAAAGAAAATTACGTTTACAAAATTTCAAAAGGATATCTTAAAAACTGAGGGACTAGTTCGTATATATACAGACAGACGGACGGACAGACGGAGACGGCTAAATTGACTCAGCTCAACATACTAATTATTTATATATGTATATACTTTATAAGGTCTCCCACGATTCCTTCTGGGTGTTACAAACTTCGTCACAAACTTAATATACCCTGTTCAGGGTATAAAATGGCAGCCGATTAAAATCAATGACATTTTATCACCACAAGCAAATGATGTAACTTTTCGAAGCATTAAGGCTTACATAGGGAAAATGTATACCCAGCGAAATAACCATAATGAAAATGAGAACAGCAAATTCAAACTGGCTTTTAAACAAAAGTTCTAAACTTAGCTTTGACAACAAAATTTAAGCGGTAATAAAGCCAGATGGAGAAGGACCCGGCTACACTAGGAATCTCCAATTGGCGCCGAACCGGGAGAAGGAAGAATTAGTGGTGCGCTGTTGTTAACACGGCTATAACCACGTAAGCAGCGTCTTCGCCAATAAAGAATAATTTAATCCAGTGCTGATTGAGGAGAAATTGCCTACGAATCCGTTCAATCTTCTTTTCAAATCGTTAGTACAGCCAATAAAATAGTTGTTTCTTGTATCTAATAATTTTGAGATTAATATAGAAATACCTTTATAAGATTTGTTATAAAAATACAAGATTGGAAAGATGAAACCGAGAAAAATATATACATATCATCACCTGAAATGCAAAACAACGTATCATCAAAAAATTGAAATTGAGTGTCTTATTGATCATGCTTCATTACTTCAAATTACATACATAATATTACATATGTTCAACATTTTCAGGTTTTGCGCTCAGAGATTAACCAGTTTTAACCAATATAAAAAATTTTTTCACTCATGTTCCATTTTATTTCGTGTTTCATTCATTCCACTATGAACTTACTGAACTTTACTTAAAAAGCTGAATAATTCGAGAAGTATTAATGATAGCGATTTTGACTTCGGATCTTTTTTATAGCAAATAAAATTGCCTACAAATTTGTCATGTAAATTTGTTCTATAGCTCCTGTCGTTTACGAGATATATACAAACAATTCGAAATTCTTGGAAAAATCGGGTTTAGAGCCCCGTACTACCTCGCCGGTGCGAGTTACGACTTTGTTGCACTGGGCACTTTTGTAGAGTGAACAATTCCGAGAAATATGCGTCTAAAGTCAAAGTGATGCCATAAAATACCTATAATCTGTAGGAATTTAATGATAAAAACTCACGATTGTGGTGTATTTTCTATGGAAAATTTTTACAGGCCTTGGTCCAGTTCTTACTGTTAACATTAAGAACAAAAGTTTTCAAGGAATTTTTTTAGGATATTACCAAGGAAATTTTTTGACGGGACTGAAAAAAATTAATAATTCAATAAAAAAAAAACACAATAATCTATATATTTAGCGATGTTTAAAAAAAAAAAACACATTTCAAATAAAATACCGTTTCACCGGTTTACGGAAGTTTGTTAAATTGAAATGGATTTTTTATTAACTCACCGAACATTCGCCCAGCCACCAGAAAGTAAACAATAATGGCGAAACAAAAGAAACAGAAACTGAAAAAACTAAACTATTTATATATGAGTATATGCATATACAAACAAAACGGCGCCTATGTGTAGCACGGCATGGGTTTATTTGAAGATGAAAGCATTTATTACGTGCCGGAAAGCACTTTTTTCCCACCACCTACAACATGCACATACATCGAAGTGCCTGCATAACTTGCCGCAAATCAAACCTCTACATATATGTACATACCCAAGTATGTAGTTAAATAATAAATGACCACTTTAGCAAACAACAATGAAATAACCAAAATAGCAATGCGGGTAAAAATAGATATGTGAAGAAATTGCATTTCAGCTAACTTATTTCCCATTGCTTCTCGACTTTTTTTATTACTCAATGGAAGTTTGGTGAAACCACTGGTTTATATGCGTTCGTGTATATTAGGGTGTCCATTATTTCCCAAGCTATTTTTTACAGCCTGATTTTTTTTTTTTTTTTTTTTAACCCGGATATCCTATAAAGTCCATATGTGAGTTATCAGCGAGACGAGCTGAGCCGGTTAAGATATGTCTGTCTGTCTGTCTCTATACACGCGAACTAGTCTCTCTGTTTATAAGATATCTATAACAAGCTCTTAATATATAATTTAAATCGTGCGCAAATTATTTTTCTTTTCCCATGAAATTTTATAATATTTTTTATTAAATAATAAACCTACAACTTTGAGCATTTGAACGAAAAAAAAATCGATTTGGTAAATAACAGACACCCTAATGTATGTATGTATATTGAGAATCTGAGTACGTGCATGAGTGTATGCGACGTATCGACGTCCGAATTTGTATTGCGTATACCCATGTCACTCATACGCCACGCACGACTCAATGTCCGAATGTTTTTTTTTCGTCCCTGGAACTAAATACAATGCGCAGTATTTTGGTGACAGTATCATTTTACCATTGGTTTTTGTTGTTTTACTCTTTGCACACTCATCTCTTTTGTTATTGTTTTTGTTTTGCGTTGTTATTTTGTGTGTTTTTTTTTGCGCCGGCAAATGCGTTTGCGCCTATTTTGTGTCATTCATTTTCCATTTCCGCTTCATTTCGCTCACTCGCCGTACAATCACATCAATAACGGTACATCGAGTGACCCACATTTATACGAAAAGCTACGAAGGCACTACAGGCGGATGTACATAATTTCACAAACGTCAATATGTATGTACGTTTCGTTGCGAGTTCACCATTTCAGACCGGAACATTTGATGCCAATGACAAAACGTTCGATTTCACTGACAGTCAATCGCCCATCAAAATGAAAGTGAAGCGGAAATGTGCCTTTACCCCGGCACACGGCGCAGCGTTGAGTGCAGACGGATCGATGAATGGACGGCTAAATGGTGACTGCTTGAATAGGTAGGTGAGTGGGTGAGCGAGTGATTATTGCATGTATGTTTGTTTGTGTGTGTATATATATGAGCGTATGTATGTATTTGTTGTGTTGAGTTGTTGCTTGTGCGGAGAATTATTTACTTGAATGCATCTTAACTTGCTGCCTCGTTTTCGTCTACTATTTTCTCAGCGCAGACAAACCAGTACACTCATACATACACATAAACACACATGAAGAGCGGAAAAGTAACGCGACATAATTGCACGATATTTAGGTCATTGGCGTTTAGTAGATTTATTCGTTTGCTTTTATTCCGGTTTGTCTATTCACCAAACTTTTGCAAAGTTTTCTTTTTTCTTTTCAGTTTCTTTTTCTACACTTTTTGGCCACATTAGTTTGTGGGTGCGTGTGTGTGTTGACGTAGTGTATTTGCCGTTTGCGGTTTGGCGACACGCATGGCTAGAGTTGATTAAGTCATCATTGTCATTTGATTGCTCAATTTAATTTATGTGCGTTATGAGCTGCTGTCAGCACCCATGATGGACCCTCATCGTCTGATTGATGTGCCAATTTCGGCTTTATTTCCGCGTTGACTACTCTTTAATGAGCTGCAATAACTTTTCACAGATGATTTGTTAATGAACACTTGTCGAAGAACTTGCGAACTTTCGTGAAGGGCACGAGATTTTATTGTGCACGATTATGTGAGTAATTGCATTGATTCGCTATTAAGTGAGAGAAAAATTTCCTTGGTATTGACCTCACTTTTCAAGAATTCATTGTTATTGTTGCTTAAAAGTATTGAATAGCCTTTTTATACTCTTCCATCGTGTTGCTACCAAGTATAATACAAGATCTGTCGCAAAAGAAACAGAACTTTTTAAATATAACTGTTTCTGGTGGCGCCACCTATTGGTAGGTGTATGAAATAAAAAGTTTGATCTCTTGTTGGCATTTCGAAAAAATTTTAAGACAATTGGATAACTTCAATCGATGTTATCGATCAAAAAGTGACAGCAGCGTTTGGTCATCGGTCGTAAAATGCATTTTGAACAAAGAGCAAATATTAAATTTTGTTTTAAACTTAAGAAAACGTTTACTGAAACATTTCAAATGATGAAAAAAGTTTATGGTGATCAGTGCCTATCCCGTAGTAATGTGCATGAGTGGTTTAAGCGATTCGAAGAAGGTCGTGAGGACCTCTGTGACAATAAGAAGTCACCAAAAAAAGTCGTCTTCAGAAGTCAAAAATAAAGACAATGCTGATTTGTTTTACGATTCCGAGGGTATTGTACACCGAGAGTTTGTTCTGCCTGGCCAAACGATTAATGCTGTGTTTTACCTTGGTGTTATGAGGTGTCTTTTGTCACGCATTCGGCGTGCTCGACCACAATACCGTGAGGCAGGGTCCTGGCGCCTGTTGCACGATAATACGCCGTGTCATCGGTCGACGCTTGTCACTGATTTTTTGACAAAAAACTTCGTATTAACCATTAATCACTCACCCTACTCACCTGATCTGGCACACTGTGATTTTTACCTATTTGGAAAACTTCATTTGTCCATGAAAAGACACTGGTTCAGGACATTTCAGCTATCTAAAATGCGGCGACCGATATTCTCAAGAGCATTCCGAAAAATGACCTTAAACACTCATTTGAAATGCTTATTGACCGGGCTAAACGCTGTATAGAAGCACAAGGAAACTACTTTGAATAAAAAAATATAACTTTTGAAAAATAGTAATTTTTTGTTGTTTTTTTTTTAACAATCCTGTTTCTTTTGCGGCAGACCTTGTATATACATATATAAATGATCAGGATGGCGAGACAAGTTGAAATCCAAGTGTAGCCAGGTCCTTCTCCACCTGATCTTTCCAACAGAGTGGAAGTCTTCCTCTGCTTTTTGCGGGTACTGCGTCGAATACTCTCAGAGCTGGAATATTTTCATCCGTGCGGACGACATAGCCACTGTCTCTTAATTCGCTGAACTATGTCAAAATCGTCGTATAACTCATACAGCTCATTCTTGTCTTCGACTACGATATTCGCCAATGTGCATAGACCGGAACATGTTTCGCAGAATCTCTGCACCATATAGGACGGGGATAATGAACAACTTGCAGAGTTTGGTCTTTGTGCGTCGAGAGAGCACTTTACATCTCAATTGTCTTCTCAGTTCGAAGTAGCATCTGTTAGCAAGATTTATTCTGAATAGGTTTTCAAGGCTGATGTTGTTGTTAATGTTAATACTGGTTTCAAGAAAGACGAAATTATCTACGAGTGCGACGATGTCACTTGTTTAATGATATGAGATATTTTGTCTTGCCTTACCAGACCCATTTGCTTCGCTTCTTTGTTCAACCTGGAGAAGGCAGTCTTAACGATGCGGTTGTTATAGGCAATATAGTCGTGCGCCAGCCGGTGTACACTCAGTAGATTGAAAAAGTCTTACGACAGAGAGTCGCCTTGTCTGAAACCTCTTTGGTATCGAACAGCTCGGAGACATCCTTCCCGATCTTGTCGGAGATTTTAGTACTGCTCAACGTCAGTTGCTAATACGGCTGTGTAATTAGCGAAGCCGTGTCGGATTAAGAGTATCCGAGGCCCTAAGCACAGAGCCTGTGTAGGCCCTCTATTGCTTAAATGGAAATGGAAGGAATGGAATGGAAGGTAGAAAGTATAAAATGAAAGTTCAGAACGTTTTGTCATTTAATCGTGAATTGTTTTATTTACAGGGAATTAAAAAATTCATCTCCGCCAAAAAATGGAATTAACTCGTGAACATTTTCGTGCGATCATTTTTCACAACTTTCGACGTGGATTATCACGACAAGAGTGAATCGATGAACTAAAATCTTTGTATGGCTAAGAAACACCATCCATAGCACTGTGAAAAACTGTTACAACGAATTCAATCGTGGCCGACGCTCGCTCAAAGTCGAATTCCGTGAAGGTCGTCCAAAAACAGCCGTTGTGCCAGAAAACATCGATGCCGTACGTGAACTGATAATGCAAGACCGTCATGTAACATACCTTCAGATAGAGGCATGACTATGCATTTCTCCCACCAGCATACATTCGATATTGCATGAACACCTGGCCGTAAAAAAGGTTTGTTCTCGTTGGATCCCGCACAATTTGACAATCGCTCAAAAAAAGGCTCGTGTGGATTGGTGTAAAGAAATGCTGAAAAAATACGATCGCGGTGCTTCAAAATACGTTTATAAGATCGTCACAGGTGACGAATCATGGATCTATGCGTATGAGCCCGAAACAAAGCAGCAATCGACCGTGTGGGTCTTCCAAGACGAGCCAAATTCAACGAAAAAAAAAAACATTTTCGTTGATAAATATGCCTATTTTCATTATTAGGGCAGGAATATATACAGCAGCCCTCGTAAAGAATTAAGCTTGTCTGGAGGGATTTTTGTCCTTTGCGGGGTTTTTAATCTTTTCAGTTGTGAGAAGGATCGTTCATCAGAGCAGTTAGTAATCATTAAGGTGTGAAAGATTCTAAACGCCATTTCTATATTTGGGAAAGCGCACTTTACTTTATCTTTAATAATCATTTCATAATTTTCATTTTATTCGAATTTGTGAAAATGATTAAACTCGCCGAGGAAGTTTTCTTTGAAGTTTTCTGGGTAGGATTCTAAGAGCAATTGGATATCTTTTTCATATTCTGAACATGAATTATTTAGATCTGCAAAAAATTAAAACTTTTGTGAAACTTCATGGTATACATCACCTCTTCTTTGCATTTGAGCATTAAGTGTGCTGATTATTACATTGAAAGTCTCAATGCGGAATTTGTCTCTAGGATTCAAATCAAGTTCCTCTGCATTTCCAACATTTACTTGTTTCTTCCTAATTCGTCTTCGAGTTTCCTTATATTCCCCATTAGGAAAAAAATTTCTTGCCTCGCCTTAAAATTTTTCAAATTGATTCCTCATTTCAACGAGATGACCCGATAAAGAATGATACAAAATTGGAACACGTTTTAAGATCTAATCCTTCTTCTTGGAGTCCTTTACTGGTGCGATGAAAAACTTGTAGAATATCATTCCACAAAGTGAGCATAAATATAAACTCAAAATCTTGCATTTTGTTTGAAATATTTTGTGATTCTAACCTGCTCTCACCTTTTTGATTTGTGTCTTCAGCAATTTCATCTAAAGCATCCAAAATTTTCGGAAAAGATTGTAATTTTGCACTCCTAGCTACAGCGTGAGCTTCCCAATGACTGCCTGACAGCGACTTCAGAACGCTATCGTTGCCTATTAATTCTTTTAAAACTGCCCAACTATGAGTAGAAGCCGAAAAAAATTGTATAACAACTGCACAATTGAAAAAAAAAAAAATTACTGCGACCGTACAATAATCAACAGCACTAGGACCAATCAAGTTTAGAGTATCTGCAGCGCATGGTATAAATACAGCATATTTATTATGCTCTAAAATTTTTTGCTGCATCCCTTTGTATCGTCCTGACATATATATTAGCAGCATTGTCATATGATTGTCCTCTACACTTTGCAATATCTATTTTGCAACCCTCTATATAACTGAGTACTATATTTGCCATCTTATCTCTGGCATGACTTTTTAAATTTAAAAACGGCAGAAATCGTTCCACGGGCATACCATCAGAGGACGATACGTATCTCAAAATGAAACATAAAGTTGCAGGGGCCAGGGCCCTTCCGAGGTGTATGAAGGGTCACTCCCGGACTGCTCGCGCCTTGTGATTTCGGACATATTTATTTTGGATGAATCTCGATAAAATGTAGGTATAAAATGAAACGCCGGCAGAAGATGGAGGCCCCTGGAGAACAGAGGCCCCAAGCACGTGCTTGTAGTGCTTATACGTTAATCCGCCACTGCGTATTAGTTATCCTGGAATACCAATCTCAGACATAGCAAGCTGTTAAAAACATGTTTGAAATCGACGAAAAGGTGGTGTGTGTCGATCATCTTTTCATGGGTCTTTTCCAAGTTGGGGCATGGTGAATATCTGGTGAGTTGTTGATTTCCCAGGCCTGAAGCCACACTGATGGGGTCCAATCAGTTTATAGACAGTGGGCTTTAATTAATTAAACGCGATGTTGAGGAGGTCTATCCCACGGTAGTTCGCGGCCGTATTTCAAAAGCTTGGCCAGCGGATTAAATTATTTGCAGAAATATAGAATTTGTATTCAGCCGAACAACAGCCATATATAAGATCTTATCTTAACTACAGCCATACTAAATCGCCATAACTCATGTTCTCCTTATCGTATTATTTTCATTGCTGGTTTTGTTTCTTGACTATTAAAAATTTTTGAGTCATCAAGTTAATGTAATATCAAGTTCTTGATAACATCTTCAAATTCGATTTATGACTTTCGCATCATTATCGCATGTGAATGTTTCATTTTTATGCTACTTCTACTAAAACAATAACCACCTTTATTAGGAAAGGGACAAAGAAAAAAAATAAACACTCGACAATATAAATATGTATTTATATGTTAACCAACAAAAAATAGCTCAGTGATTAGTAAAGTCTTCAATGCCATAAAATATGAAAAAATGTAAGCCAAAGAATTTTGGAACAAGTTAAAATAAAATAAAATAAAATCCCGAAAACATCAAAGTTTTTAAGGTAGTAGTCTGGTAACTTAAGCCTTTTTTCATGACTTCTTTGGAGGGTGGTTTTTTATAGGAAAATAAAAATGAATTATCTTGAATATTTGGGGTGTTTTTATTTACATATTGAAAATATAAAAAAAAAATTATTTGAAAAAATTTAATACTTTATTACTATTATTATTGTAACTCGAAGTTGGAACCTCGAAAAAATACACCTGGGTGGCCCGGGTGATTTTGGGTTTTGATGTTATCTGAAATCAAATATTCTTGTTTATACTTAATCTATAGACATGTCATTCTGGTCGGAACTACTGTAGTTAAATTTTAAGGGTAAATAACAAAATGGCGGACTTTGAAAAAAAGTCCTTTTATTTTAGCAAAGAAAGGGTTGTAAAATACAAAATTAGGGGTAAAAAAAATGCTCGTTAGTTCCGGCAAGAATTATAAGTGTGTAAAACAGCCTGTTAAAATTTGACAGCAATCGGTTTAGTAGAAAAAAAGTTAGGAACCGGGCCGACCAGAAAAACAATGTCTTGAGAAAAACGCGTTTAAATTTCAACAACTTCGAGAGAGAGGACTCAGAGGCGCTCTAGGAAACTCGTTATAACTCCCGAAATATTTCGAACTTCTGTCTGAAAATTTCAGAGTATATTCTCAAGACATTGTACTTTCAAATTAAGCAAAAACATATTTTTCGATTTTTTGAACCTAAGTTACCAGACTACCACCTTAAAGTATTTTCAAAACCCTTACATCAAATAAATACTTCAAAGCGCATTCATTAACGAAATTCTTTCGAACCTTTTAAAAAAGAATCCTACATGCGAAGAACTGCTTCGAATATACAATTCTTCAACATGTTAGTGTCCAAATTTTGTTATTGTAATATGTTTGTATGGATTTCAATACCTGAAAATGCAAATTAGATTTTTAGCATGAAAGTTAAAAAAAGCCACAATCCCTCTATACTCTCTCAAAAAATATTCATCTAGGAAGTATGTATGTGTAATTGTATGACATTTAGTAACGTACTGAATGAATATTCTGAGAGGTTCGGCTTAACGCCGCAGTAAAGGGATGTAGGTAGGTAGGTAGGAGTGCAGCCCTATCGGGCTCAATTAGCACTTGATGTGCCATTTTGATACACTATTCGTAGAACCTTCTGTCTCTGCTATTACGTTTCACTTCTCTCTCAAACCATTTTGAGGTTTCGATGAAACTACTTATGTCTGATATGCTTTTAGTGGTAATCCATTCAAGGTTTGGTGCTTGATGGATTCCAAGAGTTTTGTGTCGGATCTGTGCTAGAGCTGGGCATTCGCAGAGAAAGTGGAAGATTGTTTCCTTGTTCCCTGCTACTCCGCAGCCTCGGCAGATGTCGTAGGGCATACCCTGTTATGGTAGCTGTTACTCTGTAGATTCTTTTTCTGCACCCATTTAATAAGTCGTTAGTTCTTTTCTAGTCATATGCTGGCCATAATTGTTTAGTTATGACGCGTTTTGTAATGTTTTTCTTGTTGAAATTGTTAATTGATCTCTCCTTTGATCGAACCTAGCGGGTTTGGTATTAGCTCCGCCTCAGATTCGTTGAGGAGGGCTCCTGCCTTTGCCAACTCGTCTACTTTTTCGTTACCGAAAATGTTCCTGTGGCCGGGAACCCAGACCGAGTCCAGTTGGAGCTTGTCTTTTATTGAGCTTAGTGCTCTCTTGCAGTTGTCAACTATGCTGGAATTTGTCATGGGTGAAGACAAGGCTAGGAGCACCGCCTGGCTATCCGTAAATATAGTTGCTTTGTGTACATATATTCCCGTGGTTTTCTAATAGAACTTCGCAGGCTTTTTCTATGCCTAGTATTGAAGGGAGCTGGAAAACATTCTGTCCGCAGATTTTAGACTATGATAGTTGTCGGTGGCCGATCAGACTTTGTATACAGTGACTCTTACATTTTGATATTGCGCGAAATAGCTGAGATCGAGGGAGTCTCTGAACCGCGCAGCCCATAGCCGGCAGAAAGTATTAGGAATGAGAAAGCTGTCAAAATCCAAAAAAGTTTCTACGTCGTATCATGACCGACAACAAAATATGGATTCATTGGTACACACCAGAAACCGAGCAATAGTCGAAAAAATGTTGAGGTACAAACAAACCCGATAAAACGGCATCTAAGAAGGTGAAAACTGTCTGAATTGATCCGCCGGACTAAAAGGATTTAAAGGTGGTAAGCCACTACAACGACTTTCGCATATGGGGAAAATGCTCTTCAACCATGAAAACGGCTCACCTCACCCTTATACCTTCTGGCGCTGCCAAATTGGTTGGAATTGGCTACAAATTTCTATTCCGAATGTGACTTCTTCTTTTTCGAACAAGAAAAAGCCACTTGTCGCACAGAAATTTGAGTCGATTGAGATGTTTAACGCCGCCATGAAGGCTTGGTTTGAAAAGCTCTAGTAAGTTTACTTTTCAAACGCATCAAAGAAGCTGGATCATCAAGTATGTGGAGGAAAAAGGAGCAAAAATGTTGAGAAATAATTTTTTTCAAAATTCCCATTTTTCTATTGTAGCCTTGGTATTCATCAGAACACCCTCATTTTATTCAAGAAATATATTTCATTAACCAGTGGCTGTATAATTACATTAAGAACTAGAAAAAACCAGGCTTTAAAAGTAATTATACATAGAAGTACTTTAAGTTCAGCTGACTTTCGTTGTAAGTCCCCACAAATTATACCTAAAATTACTAAATTTATAAATTAAGAACAATAAGTAAATTTAGGTATTTATATAACTTAGGTATTTATATACCAAAATTTTTATACCTTAGGTATTTATATACCTAAATTGACTTATTGTTCTTAAAGGTTTATCCATAATTTTTTAGTGTGAAAAGCACTTGTCGTTTTTTGTTTTTATTTGCTTGTCAAACTCATTAGTTGAGCGCTACCAAAGTGTCTGCCCACTGAACTTCAATGGTTTTGCTATTTTATCTACAAAATTACATTATGGACCGAATCAGACATTAGCAAAACCGTTGGCAATTAAGTCACTACAGACAGTTCAAGGATTAGCTTGCCAAAATACTTAATCCAGTTTATCGGCCCTGTAATGACGCGCTATATATGTGTGTGTATATGTATGTGTGCGCATAATGTGAGTGCCGAAGTGTGCGACGAACATACAAAGTAGTTAAGTTCAAAAAACCACAAATGGCTTTAATTTTGCACAACCCAACGACCCGACCGCAGTCGCAGTACGAGAACACCCATTTCGCATTTCGACAGCACACAAGTGGCCAAAAAACGCTTGGATTGCGACAATATTATTGCGTGCAAGTTCTAATCAACTAAGGACCTCCGAAAATTCAGCTAATTTCATCTCAAGCATTTGAATATTAAGTATTTTTGTTTGAGTTGCTGTTCGAGTGTGCGCTTGGTGTTGTTTTTGTTTATGTTTGCGAGTGAGAACTTTTTAAGCGAATTTCATACTTAGTTTTGCGCCGCAAACACCACAATGTCGACAAGTGGCAGGTGGTCTGTAGAGAAAATTTGCTTGTTGTGAAAAGTAGTAGAATCAAATTTGAAAAGTTAGGTAGTCCTTATCTTGCGCTAATTAAGTTCTTATCGAATGATAAATTTTCAGCAAAATTTTGTTCAGCGATGAAACCTATTTCTGGATCAATGGGTATGTGAACAAGCGAAATTGCCGCATTTGGGACAAAGAGCAACCTGAAAAGATTCAAGAGCTGCCATGCCATCTAGGAAAAACAAAATGGTTTGTGGGCCATATTTCTTCAAAACGATGCCAGTGAGAACGTAGCAGTCAATGGCGACCTTTATCGGGGGCATTTAGTTTCAACAAAATGACGCCACTTCTTACATCTCGCACTAATAAATGTATTTATTGAAAAAACACTTTGATGTGCAGATAATTTCAAGTATTGAGTTGGTCAAGTGGCCACCAAGATCATGTGATATCACACCGTTAGAATTTGTAAGGTCTAAAGTCTTTGCGGACAATTCCGCTTCGATTCAGGCTTTGGAACAAAACAATTCGTCCGTTACCAGTCGAAATGCTCGAACAAGCTTTCGAAAATGGAACTCAACGGATGGATCATCTGAAGCGTAGCCATGGCCAACATTTGGAAGGACAAAGGAAAAAAAAGATGTTAAAAAATGTTCTTTCGAAAGATGACAAACATTCCGCATTAAATTTGAAGTTTCTGAGTTTTTTCTTTGAGAAAGTGGGGTACCTCAAAATTAATCACCCTATAAAATGAAGCCCGAAACTTAAATGGTCTTCTTCGTTCTGCCTTTTTTTGTTTCTTCCCTCTTTTTGGCAAAGGCCCAGAACCGTTAGCTGGATATACTGTTTCCACATAAATTAAAAAGCCGGTAACAAAAAATCTGGGTTCCTGATAAACCATATTCAGCTTCCTTGATTTTCACTTTACTTGCAGCAGCTATAGCCAATAGATGCTTGTGCAACCCTGAGTTGTTTTTCAACAGTAGTTGCGTAAAGAAAGATACAACGGCAAAACTGGCAAAACCCAGTATTTCATACTCATAAGGAGCGCTTTAGGAAAACACCAATAAAACATTAGACTCTGAATTAAAATAGATTAATTTCAGATCCCAGAAACACTTTAAGGCTTTTTGTAGTAAGAATAACTTCAAAGAAACTTGCAAAAGCAGATATTCGAAAGAATACCTTTTCAGATGATCTATTTTCACCATTATCCATATTATCGATATTACGAGGTATAACAATTAAGTAATGAGACTGATTCCATAAAAACCGTATGTTTGAAAATTATTCTACAAATCTGCCATCCCCTTCAAATTAGTCCCCTTGGGCAGCTATACAGCGATTCCAGCGCGTTTTCCATACTTCGTAACATTTCTGGAACGCTTCGACTGGGATGTCCGCGAGTACCCTCGTCACAGCCGCCTGAATGTCCGTAATTGACTCAAAATAGGTTTCTTTGACCACCGATTTTGTTTTAGGAAACAAAAAAAGTCACAGCGAGACATGTGGGGCGAATAAGGCGGCTGTTGCATTACAGCGATCCCTTTAGAGGTCAAATACTGGGACACGCTGAGGGCGGTGTGGCACGGCGCGTTGTCGTGATGAAGGATCCAGTTACGAGCGATGTCTGGGCGCACCCTGTTGACTCGTTTTCGCAATCTTTCGAGTACTTGGCAATAGTAGACTTGATTCACAGTTTTCCCCGGTGGAACGAATTCTTTGTGGACGATTCCACGGCTACCAAAAAAGGCAATAATCATCGTTTTCACCTTCGACTTGCTCATGCGAGCTTTTATCGGGCGGGGGGCGCGCGGCGACAACCATTGTGAGCCTGGGCACGACTAAAAGAACTATCACCATACACTTTTACAATTTTTTCTTCGCCCAATCTGGCGCAAAATTTTATCGCGACGCGTTGCTCTTGATTTCGTCTTTCCATTTTCGTGACGAGCACTACAAATACACGTCTACTCAACTTGACGCAGTAGGCGAACTAAACAAGCTAGAGTGATGTTGCATATCGGAGAGATGCCGGAAAAAGGTCACAGGTTTACCATAAGCCCGACAATAAAATCTGTCTCATTACTTAATTGTCAAACCTCGTATATTCATAACATTATAAAATGTACATCTAAGATTTGTGAGATGGATCTTCAGAGATTATTGCAGAATATATTCAAGGTGACTGGACTCCAATAAGAACTTTAGTTTAAGTTTTGGCGAGCTACTTATGCAAATAGTAACAGTCTCAGCAGACCTTGAGATTGAACTTCATATAAAACTAATACCCCAGGTTCTATTAAGTTTGCCGCACCCAAAAAAACGTTGTATGGAACTCTTTTAATTATCAAAGTATCTTTATGAAATTTGGCACAGATCACAATTTCGAACATATTGTTGAGAGCGCATCGCTATAGCTTATAGCTGACAACTGACCGATCAAAATCAGAAAGAAGATCGTTTTAAACTCTTTTTGTATACGGCTGTGAAAAGTATTAAACCGAAGTGTAGCCGAAGTTATGGTCTTTTCTTGTTTACTGAGAGCTGCCATTTTCCGAAAATTTGCTTCTCTTCTTGGGGGGTGTGGAGGTGTTGTTGTGCTTAATTCTTTGACAAGTTTCATCATCTCATGTGGTCTTAGCTTTTAAACAAAAAACCAAACTCATCTCTGAACTCAGACAAATGCCACTAATTAACATTTTCCCTACAGGGATGCATTTACGAGTACACATGCCACGACAAGCGAACTCATTAGACGCATTTCGCAATGAGCACAAATGCTGCCAATGTTGAAACCAAAAAAGCCAACAATAACAAATTGTCATGCTTTCAACTTTTGTTTAAATAAGAGCATAAGCAAAATAAATTTAGTTGCACGCAGACAAATACAATTTTATGATTCTATAAATTTTACAGCACACACACACACACACACCTCTAACTACGTACGCAAAATATATGAGAAGTGGAAAAAGTACTTTGGCTATAACAAATGACACTCACCACCGCCATTAACAATAAAATGTGAAAATTAAAAGCTGCAAATGAACATTTGAAAATACACTCGCTAACCGCAATATTCCAATTCTGAACTTAGTTTGAGTGGCTCCTGCGGGTATAGGCAGGCATGCGTGTGTGCGTTGGTACCCCTGGAAACTGCGTGCGAGTGAATTGGTTAGTTTTCAGTGGAAAGCGAAAAGTTTTTAGCAGAAATATGTTCGTGGTCGGATCTTATGCAGACGAGCATAAAATGTGTTCAACTCTCTTGAGGCGAGCAAGTGTGTGTAGGTGTATGTGTGCGGAGTGTCAATTATGGCTTTGAAGGCAGTTCGCTTATTGTGAATGGCTACTTTGTAATGCAAACTACTTATATTCTAAGCGTGAGAATAAATCGCATTTTAATAATTTTTCTGGGTTAGAGAAAAGTGATTAAAATAAATGGTTGTTGAAGATGTTTGGAAAGTATGGGCGGTTTACCTCAGTATGACCCGAATTACGTCACGAGAGACTTAAATTATTGATACCTAACTGTTATCACGAAATGTACAACTCGAAACTTGAGAAAAGCTCTCTAAAAGGAGAAATGAGGTAAATGATGACTAGAACTTTTCACACGAGCTTTAAGAAAGAATAAAAGAAACGTGCGAAGTTGGTTTTCAAATTGCGACCAACAGATGCCACTGTAAGTTTTATGAATAAAAATACATTTTTTTTTTTTTCATTGTAAAATTGATATTCTTAAAATGTCATCGGACCCTGAAATTTGATACTACATTTCAGCATAGTAAAATTCATTAAGCTACGTCAACAAAAACAAGAAAGGTTCGAAGTCAAGAAGCTGCAATCACAACAGACAGCCGAACGATTTTCTGCTCGACTTGCTCTCCGGTACTTCGGTATAAGAGAACTATGGAAAGACAAGCTACTTACGTAGAGCTACAAATGAAACCATTGGTTTCCGGAAAAGGCAGAATAACAGTTGGTAAGATGGGGAGTGCGGTATGGCAGTGGAAAGAAGACAGATTTGATTTAAAAATCTATGGGTCACACTTGGAGAGATATGCGTCGTTTGTGTTAAGCATCAACTGCTGAACGTGAATCACCAGATCTTTTTAGATGAGCGAGGCGTTTTGAGTAAAAACCGGGCAATAGAGGAGTAGGTGACAAGATAATTTCACATTGCCTTTCTCTGTTTAGCTTTTGCAAAGAGCGTCCAACAAAATAGTAAGCCGCATCTTGTTTGAAACTATTGAAGAATGCCCAGTCATAACTTTCAATTGAAGCTAGATTGAATTAGCTAAGAGAAGTAGCTCGGAGGACATCTCATGGTTCACTCTGGGCCATAATGATCTCGCAGTCGCATAATTTCACGTGTTGTTGTTGTAACGGTTATCTAGTCTCCATTAGGTTGATAAGGTTCAGATAAGTTATCATCGAGGTAATCCAACGGAGGCCAAGGAAATGGGCTGTTTCAACTGGGTCGAACCACAGGGAGAGAGGTGTCAGATGTGTAGAGTTAGTTTGGCATGTACTGGTAACTCTCAAATTTTGCGGCAACTCATTCACTGAGTGATATTGACGGCTGAATTGCGGTGTTTGCATATCTGAAGTTAGTTGCGTTCGAGGTCTGGTCGGCGTATTGTCTTATGACGTCGACGTAGTTAATGAAATAACTCTTGATATTCCTAGGAGGTAGTTCCGCTTCAAGCAGGCGACTGCAGGGTTGATTTTTACGAAAACACTCTGCATAAACTGCTTGGAGAGGAATTCACCATGCTCTCTGACTGATCTTTAATAGGCGACATTAAAATGCATAGTCCGGAGTGCCGTGTTTTGGCATGTCTGAAGCTGCTTCGTCTGCGTTTCACTACATCCCGACGACCATATTGGTGCGGCATAGTTAAAAACCGGCCGACCGATCCGCTTGGTTGCTGATCAGCCTTTGCTGAATTAATCGGAGGTTTACAAGTTCAACGTCAGAATGTAGGAAGACATCGGAAAACCGACTTGCTTCCAATCGGATGAGATTGGGAAAAGGGTGCTCTCCCTTGGCTAACTCATCTGCTTTGCAATTTCCGGCGTTTACGCTGTGACCGGGCACCTATACAACGAAAGAAGCTTTAAGCTATTGTTAATGAGATCATGCACTTTTTGACTAGTTTTGAGTGCATACTCTGCGAGCAAAAGCCAATATAGCCGCTGGGTTAGCGGAGTGAATGTACGCATGCCTGAAGGAAACTGCACTTCAGGACAGTACATGCTTCCTTCGCTTGAAATGTGCTACAGTGGTCTCGTGATCTGAAAAGAAAATTGATTGAGAGATTCCAATGGCTACAATACCCTCACAGGTGCATTTTTTAATAGCACAAAGGGTATAAAAAGGTATTTCTTCGGTCAGTTTGGATGAAGCTATAAGCATAGTTCAATCTGAACAATATGTTGCATTAATAAAATTCAGGGTACAAAAATTACTCAAACTTCGATGTGGTCTCATTATAAATTTAAGAAGCCGCTTAGAGCCATCAATAAGCACAGATGAGACCACTCATTCGATGTGTCTGTATAAAAGACATCATACATCATACGAACGAGTAGTTTTGGACTCCGTACAGGACAGCTCCGTATTCGCTTCCCATATTGGAGGAAAGCATTGAAAATTATTCTATAATTGCTCAGTCACATATTTAGCAAGCCTAACTCAAACTATTTACTAATGAGTGCAAGCAAATGTGCAAGTTAATAATGGTTAAAAGAAACCGACACTTCGACTATTTTTTATCGATTTTCGAAAAGTTGATGAAATAAAACTGTCAATATTTCAACATCGCAGCCAACTTCACTCCAAAGTCATCTCAAATACATTAAAGTTTTGAATGAGCGAATTTCATGCAATGAGAATATTTAAATATACACATTTTATGCGCGATTTGAAGTGTGTAATTAGGGAATGCGAGAAGTAAATATGGAAAGTTGGGGAGAAATATTAAGTATGTAATAATAACCAAGGGCTGGCCAACCAGATGCGCTGAATGGTAATAAAATAGCACGAATTCAAATAAATATTTTTGGTTTGGCTATTAGAGCGAAGTTTATGTGAGTGTGAGTGGGCGCTTGTACGCGAGCAGCATTTCCAAGACCCACAGGGCGTATGCGTAACTACTGAAATGTGCAAAATCAGCTAAAGTTGTAAAACTGAAGTGCCGCTAGTGCAAAATGAAGTGCGAGCTTCATATTTTAAGCAAAAAAGTTCACTCCAAATTAATTTATGACCACACCACACACTTTGTTTGCGCCAGAGAAAATGAGTAAAACCCTCCGCGCACTTTGCTGACCCCGGCGCG
Organism: Bactrocera zonata; assembly: GCA_037783105.1. Classification (NCBI taxonomy): domain Eukaryota; kingdom Metazoa; phylum Arthropoda; class Insecta; order Diptera; family Tephritidae; genus Bactrocera; species Bactrocera zonata. Next base: position 11,489 of record JBAWJQ010003028.1, on the reverse strand, counting down.
GGTAATAATAACTTTGCGGTTCATTGCACTGCTCTTGTCCTACTGCTTTCATTATTTTAAATTCGTTAAATGATTTTGGTTGTGTGCGGGTTTTAGCTCAAAGTCTAGCATAATGCTTTTGTTTCGTTTTAAATGTTTTTTTCTTGGATTTTTTTCATTTCTTTTTCGCGTAATTTAACACACCAATGCCACGAACTCTCACGGCAGCCGCAAACTTAAAGAATATACTTGCGTTAAGGGGGTATTCTACTCTAGAATTTTGAAAAATTCGTTTTTTTCATATATTTAAAGTTTAGACCCTTAAGAACATATCCTTCAAAGGATTTTTAAAAATTAAAATTATTTTAAGAACTACAGTTACTTTAGTGACGCAGTACCTAGCCCGGTTCGGCCTTAGCGAATTTTTTAAACGCATTTTCCTCGAAACTACTTTTTTCCACACGGTACCGGCATTCAGGAATTTCAAAAAAAGCGTAAAAAATTATTTTCATTTTCAGGCAGTCGCCATTTTTCCAAAATTTTTTTTTCGTGTTCCCTGAGGTAGGGTCTATAACAGCGTCCTTACTGATTAAGAATTTCTTTTGATTTTTTTCAGACCACCAGGAGAGTCAGGATCAATGTCACCAGAATGCGCCATTTTTTTTTACACCTGTCCTTCCCTCCCTCTAATTAGTATTTTTTAATATTTTTTTGTAAAATTTTTTTTCTGTATTCTTAAGATATCAATAAAATCACCATAAAAAATGGATAGTAAAAATATTTTTTGGTTTTTTTTTTTTTAAATAAAATTCAAAAAACTGCCCAAAAAATGATTTCTAGACTAGAATACCCCCTTAAAAAAGTAAATAAAAGCAGCAACAAGTATAATAATAAAAATCCTTTACACTGTATGCACTTTAGCATTGTCCCTTCAGTGGAAATCTTTTTCATTTCTAAGTTTTTTTCGCGTTAGAGACTTTTATGTATATACTAGAGTCCACATATCAAACATATAGTAATATTTTTCTGTTTCGAGTCTTTGTCGAAATCAGTTCAAATATTCCACGACAAAGAAATTGATGATAGTTCCAGATCCTGACACTTTTTTTTTTTTTTGTTTTACAAGGAGGAAGTATCGAAATCCTGAACCCCATGTCGGTATGGAACCTTAAGCCCAACTAAACCTCCTACTGTCTTGTGCCGATCCTCCCGGTACCACCGTCAAGCAATCCGACGGGAAGATGATTGAGTATTGCTTGTAATGCATTCAGTAACAAGCTGCATTTACTTGACTCTATCTTGTCATGTCACATAACCCACCTTGTGCAGTGTTCGTCCACAAATCATTCTTGTCTGCTCCAATCATGGTTTGTGCGTCGCGTCTCAGTTGTCCGCTGCATTTTGTAGTTTTCTTCCACTTTCTTGCTCCCACCTTTTTGCTGTTTCATTATTTTGACTGCTACTTCGCCTACGGTTCTCAACTTATCTTGTGATTCTATCATTTGATACACTAGATTTTCTGTGGTTGGGTCTTCGTCGAATGCATTTTTCAATATTCGTCTTTCTTGGTCATATTTCGCACAATAGAACAAAGTCTGCTCTACATTCTCAATGGTATCGCCACAATAATCGCATATGTCGTTGGCTTCCTGCTTGAATCGCATCATATATTATTTGAAACAACCATGTCTTATGAGAATTTGGCTTGAGTGAAAGTCTATTTCACCGTGCGGTCTATTTAACCATGGTTCAATGTTCAAATGTTGAGATTGATCGGAATGTCCAGCGACCATTTCGACGGTCTTCACATCGTTTCTGGGCGTTCCAGGGCTTCACCGTACCTGCTCCAGCTTTCTTTTTTAGAAATCTGGGTGTTTCTCTATTTTTAAAGGGTATATGAGCTATTTGCCTAAGTGGTTTAGCGGGTGTAAGCCCGCAATTACCAGGGCAGGGCATTTTCAGATATCGTAGGAAACGCGGAGCATACTCTTAATGTGCAAATACCAGGTTGGTCAATAAGATTTTCTCCCATATTCCTGGACGCCGTATAGAGCAACTGACTTCAATACTCCGACTAACAGTCGCCTCCTATTTTGTTTGGGTCCGCGGGTATTGAGCATTAACCGTGTTAGAGCTCTGCACACTTTTAAAGCTTTTTCAAACGAATGAGCTACGTGGTCATGACTTGATGAATGGCATATATTCTATATGTGTATATCTAGGGTCCATTTTTATTGTTTTAGCTTAACTAACTAGAGTGGTAATCTGGTTTCAATAAGTTAAATTAAGCAATGAGATTTGGCATAAGAAAGATATGTTCTTTTTTTCGTGGTCTTGTGGAAGTTTTGGCAATTTTTTGAAAACAGTAAAAGCATCCAAAATAATGACAGTTTAGAAACCAACGTGGATTCTTTCACTGCAGAAAGCTGTCCAAATAGGTAATTGTGAGACAAAGACTTCACTACGAACGAAATTAACACAAAGTCGAAGCAGCTATGCTTTCTTTGGTACCCGAAGAAGGTCGTTGTACTTATGATACATCTGAAGCCAACTGTTAATATCTTACATATAACATGGGACAAATTTCTTCCAACTCGAAAATTTTTACACATACTTTGAGCTTCTGCAAGGCTTAATTTAGCAACTGTTGGAGTCAAGGACGATCTTTTTATCGCTTTCAAAGCCGCCTTTGGTAGCACTGCCAGGAGGTCTCTTTTTGACGCCATGTCATGTCTAAATTTGGCATCACTAAGAAGCTTATGCGCTTCTACAGAATAACGTTGAGCACGACCATTATCTCCATGTTAAATATGGAAGGAGCTCTCTCTCAGCAAACAAACAGTCGTCGCACTCGCGACTTAGCTCCACGTTACTGTTGACAATCATAACTTCGAAGTCGCAGATAATTTCGTCTGTGTTGGAATCAGTATTAACAGGCGAGGCTGACGAAATCCAACGCAGAATAACTTTTGCCTACAGTGCTGTTTCGAGATATACTAAGACATAGTTCAGCGAATTAAGAGACAGCGGCTACGCTGGCTAGGTCATATCGTCCTAATGGATAAAAACACTCCAGATATGAGAGCATTCGACGCAATACTCGCCGGTGGAAGCAGATGAAGAGGAAGATCTCCACTCCGTTGGAAAGATCAGGTGGAGAAGGACTTGGATTCGCTTTTAATCTCCAATTGGCGGCACTTTGCGAAAAGAAGAGACGACTGGCGCCCTGTTGTTAACTCAGCTATAAACGCATAAGCGTAGTCTACGCCAATTAAGAAGAACAAGTATAAGACTTCATTTCATGCATCTTCTTCAATATAATGCTGGAAAACTTGACGCGGTCGATAATCTGAACTGAAATAGCTCCGTCTACTTTAAAAGTACATTACTACTGTAGTATGGAGATGCTATTGACATCGTAGGCCTTAACAACAGAGCTCACACTTTACTAAAGCGCCACTGCGACAAGGATATAGTTAAGCGCATAAGAATCCAACAAATTTGCTGGTTACGCCATGTCCTTCGCAAGAAAAATTATGCGCCAGTGCAAGCTTACATGGTTCCAGACCAATGGAGACAACGGAATCGATGGAAGGATTATGGGCTTAGTAATCTGTCTGCACGAGCGATATCCAACTGGGAATTTACTAGTCAAAGGATAGAGGTAACTGGCAAAGCAGAAGAAGCATCAAGGCATATATATGTCAATGTAATAGATGTAACCATCGTAGAAAATATGATTAGGAGCGGAAGCAAGACCTACCTCGTCAGTTGATTTAATAGTTGCATTCGCTGTTTATCACACGTAGAAGCTGCTTTGTTTATGCATTTCAGCGCTTCTGTGCAATGTCTGCATTCCACACACTTTCGTAAAACCGTTGCATTCAACACCCAACAAGTCAACCTAGGGTCCAATAGTTGCGCTAAAGTCCGCGAGCTTGTACACTGTCGCTGTAAATTTAATTGCCACATGCAGCAAGCGCAACGCACGCACCACACATAACTAAATAATTGTAGAGCTCGCAGTGACCTCATGAAACCCCGTACATAGATTCACTTTTGCCCACAGACATGCTGGGGGTTGGCAGGAGCAATTCACAGTAGCATTTCGAGCGTTGCTCTAGCCAAAAACTGCACGAGGGCCGTGTTAAAAAATAAACACAAAAATGCTACAGTGAAAAGTTGGTGTTACTTGCCACACCACTGACAGCAACAACACATTTGGCAGCATACGGAAATGCCGCTATGTGCTTGTTTGGCAGCAGCAACAGCATGGCCTACGGGGCTTTGTGAGGTGTCAACACTGACCGACAAAAGTTAGAAACTCAACAACAACAAGCCAACGACAAACAATGCTTGGGGAGTGGATAAAGCGAGTTAGACGGAAAATATTTAAATATTTTTCTGGCATTTGAAAAGCCATTTATTTATTTTGGTAATTTTGAAAAATGAAACAATAATGTCCTGGCGGGGTTGAGCTGGCAGAACGCAACTTGCAACGATGCTGGTTACCGCATTTAATTTAAAAAAATATCTTTTAATTTTCCAGTCTTCGAGTATTGAGTTTTTTCAGCTTCTTCTTGCAAAGTCTGGACAATGGAGCAGGAAGTGCCTGGAGGTTTCTATCTCACCTTCTTCTACTAATACAACTTTGATACTTTTCGCCCGACTGAATTTTTAGCCTCACAGCATGAAGTTACACATTTTAGCTTCTTTTGACCTTTCCGCGAACGCCGTTTCTGGACGCAGATTCGAGAAGGACGCACATTGTTGCATGAGTGCTCCCTCTGATCATCACACTACACCGTATAAAGCAGTGCCGATTTACCTACCTTTAAAGTAGGCATGCAGGGTCTATAGCATCTTACTCCTCGGTAATCTGCTTTCTGTAGAGATGATTATAGAGATTTTGAGAGAAAGTTAGAAATACTGATTTTGGGAATTAAAATTTTCACAACTATTATATACAAACGTCATCAATAAGTTGTGATAAGTTCACAATCTTAATTTAACAACTGAATCTGCCGATTATAATGTACAATTCAGTCGTAATATTTGATATCACCAACTTGATGGAAGTATCGCTGATTGACATATTAGGTTGGCAAGAAAGTCTTGCGGTATTTTTATTGAATTTTCAATTGTTCATAAAATTGGTTACAATAATGCGATTCAAGTCAAATATGCGCCGTTTTGTTCGATGACGCGTTCCCAACGAGATGCCCCTCTCATAGAAGCTCGCTTCCCTATTGGCAAAAAACTCGGAGAGCCAATTTTCACTGGACTCTCTTGTGGCCAACTTCAGACTACCAAGCGCGTTCGCCATGGACAGAAACAGGTGGTAGTCACTTGGTGCGAGATCCGGACTATACGGTGGATGCAAAAGAACCTCCCATCAGAGCTCCCGGAGCTTCTGGCGCGTCACTAAAGATGTGTGTAGCCTGGCGTTGTCCTGATGGAAGACAATTCGGCCTCTGTTGATCAAAGATGGCCTCTTCTGCATGAGTGCTGCCTTCAAACGGTCCAGTTGTTGGCAGTACAGGTCCGAATTGAGCGTTTGGCCATAGGGGAGCAGTTAAAAGTGGATTATTCCCTGCCAATCCCACCAAACACACAGAAGAACCTTCCTGGCCATCAATCCAGGCTTGCCCACCGTCTGGGCCGCTTCACCGCTTTTCGACCACGACCGTTTGCGCCTTACGTTATCGTAAGTGACCCACTTTTCATCGCCAGTCACCATACGCTTCAAAAACGAGTCGATTTTGTTGCGATTCAGAAGCGATTCGCATGCGTCGATAAGGTCAAAGATGTTTTTTTTGCGTCAATTCGTGTGGCACCCATACATCGAGCTTCTTTGTGACTCCAAGCTTCTTCAAATGGTTTATAACGGTTTGATGACTCATGCCCAGCTCTTGACCGATGCTACGGCTGCTATTATGCCGGTCTCTTTCGACCAATTCAGCGATTTTATCGCAGTTTTCGACGACGGGCCTTCCGGAGCGTGGCGCATCTTCGACCAACCCTACACCAGAACCAAAATGTTGAAACCATCGTTGTGCGGTCGAAATGGAAACTGTATCGGGTCCATAAACTGCACAAATTTTATTGGCGGCTTGAGATGCATTTTTGCCTTTATCGTAGTAGTACTGTAAAACATGCCGTATTTTCTCTTTATTTTGCTCCATGTTTGCGACGCTATAACTCACGAACGACTTAAAAGAAACGACAATCAGTTAAACACGTGTTAGCGCGTGAAATGAGTTTTCCAAAAAGGTATAGCATGACAAGATGCGACGAATAAAACTAGAACTACGCGCTTTCAGCGCAAACTAGCGAAAATACCGCAAGACTTTTTTGACAACCTATTATTTTCAGTGTAATTATCTTTGGTAAATTAAATTCAAACTACTTCGAGGAACCCTTCTAGAAAGTGATCTTCCTTACCAAAAACTTGTATATCCATCTCGATCCTTGGTAGCCTTGGACTACCTAAGCAACCATTTGCAATTAAAATTACGAGGCTTGGTATCGAATACGAACGCAATTTATTCCGATGCGGCAATTTTACTTGTTTACATACCCATTGAGCCAGAAATGGGTCTGATCACTGAATAAAATTTGGCTCGAAAACGTAGGATCTTCTTGGAAATTTTCAAGAGCCCACAGAGCGAAGTGATGTTGCTTGGATGGCCGAGCGGCTTCTGTTCTTGCACAAGCTTTATTTTGTACGCTTTCAATTTAAGATCTCGAAGTCGTTCCATATGTCAGTCCGAGTTGCTGCGAACGGCGTCGAATCTACTCTCCATGTGTGCACTCTGAGCTATGGCTGCTATATTTTCTTCACTGCGAGCTGAACATGGTCAATTCAGGCGAATATTATCCAATAATGAATGCTGGGTCTCAAGATGACAAACAGTACTCAACAAAAATAACATGACAGCTTGTCACGACTCACGCTTTATCAGTCAAAAGAGGTCTATTGCAAATAGTACCTCTACATGCATCACCCGTTATTTACTTTATTATAGAATACGATATTTTAGCTTTCGCTTAAGTGTCAGCCGTTTAGGATTTTTAAACCGCATGAACTTTTGGTTCAGTAGAATTTAATTCGATGCAACACGGTTTTCACTTTTCGCATGATTATGGGGTATTCTAGTCTAGAAATTTAAAAAAATCGAAATTTTTTTTTATATTTTCAAAGTTTAACTATTCAAGAATATTTGTACAAGAGGATTTTTCAAAATTCAAATTATTTTCGGACATATAGGCATTTTTTTGACCCGGCATCCAAACTGGTTCGGCCGAAACGTGAAACTTTTAACGCGTCTTTCTCAAAACTGACTTTTTCGGAACGATGCCCGCGATTTCAGGTTCTACTGGACTAATTACTTGAAATTTTTATAGAGTCTTCTTTATAGGCTTGTCTATGGTTGGAACTAGCTCCATCCCAAAATTTTTATTTTTATTATTTTTAAAAAATTGGAAATAGTCAGAAAAAGTGATCAAAAAAAAATTTTTTCCAGGCAGTCGCCATTTTGTGAAAAAAAATGTTTCCCACTTTTTCATAGTTCCGACTATTGCGACATTATTCTAGAGCAATAATCTTTTTTTTTTGGTTTCAGATAACTAGGAGGGTTGAAATCATGGGCATGGTCACGTGGAAATTTTTAGAGACCCCCCACTTCGTCAGCTCATAATTTTGAAATTTTTTACTTTTTTTAGTTTTTAATTTTTTTTTTTCTAAATTCATGCTTCTAGATTAGAATAACCCCTTATAGTAAATTATTTCTCCGTTCGAAAAGTCCTTTTAAAGTGTATATACATATGCAAACACATATGTACGTCTATATATCTATATTTGTACATATGTACCATCTTACGTCGGTATTCGCTTATGCTCTTTTGGAAATTAATGGCGCCGCAGGGGATAAGTTGTAATGTAGCGGTTTACCACATACTCGTATTCATCAGTTCGCACGCTGTAATATCGCCAATTAATTATGAAAATGCCTAATAAACACAAATATGTGTATTAAACTTGTGTATTGTACACATTTGTTTAAGAATAATATACATATACTAATTTCAACAATGTATAAATAACACAGTAATGTAAATTCCAAACATTGATAATTTTCAAAAAAAAAAGGAATTTATGCTTAGTGCTCTTAAATTAAAATTTGGCTCTTACAGGGTTAAATAGGTTTCGTCGAATTAAAAACGGCCTAATTTCAGTAATTCTCTTTTCATATAAAACATGAAATTTATTAAAACTTTTTATGATTTCAGTGGTACATATTTTACAAGGATTTTGTGCAATTTTCAAAGGAAAATATTAAAAACTCGGTTATTCGAACGCCATTTCCGGCAGTTCCTAGACGAAAAGACGAAAAAGTGCCTCCTTATTGACAGCAGAACTCTTACTGGATCATTATAAGTATTATGAAAAAAAAATGCTTCAGTTAAGACCCTAAACTAGATACTGGACAAAGAAAAAACAAAAAAAGTGAAAATTGTATTTTTGGCAGGCTATTCTATTTAATAGAAATGCAAATTTTGGTGAACATTTCTCGACGTTTTTTTTTCTTTTTTAAGTTTTAATTGACCAAAAAAAATATTCGTTCAAGAGTTTGTAAATTATGTCTCGAAGACCTATGTAAAACTCCATTAAGATCGATTGAGTAATTTCGAGAAATCTTGACAACCAACTTCGAAAACATGGTTTCCAGAAAAACGCGTTTGAAGTTTGAAGTGACTACGAATATATAGCTAACCTTCAGCATGTAGATTTTATAGACTATATCTCCAAAACTGAATTCGTTTGCAGTGGTCGTCATCAAAAGGGGGCTCTCTCATACGAGGCTGTTGTGTCCTTTTCATTGCAGTTTTTTTTACGTGACGGATCCCAAAACCATATATTATTCGCTTTCTCATTTTAGTTCGCCTTCAAACAGATGTTTTTGGCTACCCGGCAGATTCTTGATCTAAGACCGGAAGTTGTGAGCTGCTTCAGCCATATGAATCATTTCTGGACATTCCCAAGCTTATGGCGCTCAGAGAACTTTCCTCACTTACGTGAACTTCTACACATGACTCCATCCTCCAAACTTCTACACATGGCTTCATCCTCCAAAGTCTAAATCGTAGATAATTTCATCTATCTTGTAGTCAACTTTAACACCAACAACGACGTTAGCCTTGAAATACAACGCAGAATAACTATTTTCAAAAGGTGTTAGTTCGGATTGAGTAGGCAGCTGAGGAGTAAAGTCCTCACTTCACGAAAAAAGACCAAATTCTACGAGTCATTCAACATCTCTGTCCCGCTATATGGTGCAGAGACATGAACGATGACAACATCTGATGAGTCGGCGCTGCGAGTTTTCGAGATAAAGGTACTGCGGAAGATTTATAGTCCCCTTTTATTGGCAATGGCGAATACCGCAGTCGATGGAAAGATGTATATACATTGACATGGTTCAGCGAATTGAGAAACAGTGGCTCGCTGGCTAGGTCATGTCGTCCGAATGGATGAAAAACTACACCAATGTGTGTGTCCGACGAAGTAACCGCCGGGAGAAACAGAGAAAGACTTTCACTTCGTTGGAGAGATCAGATGGACCTGGACCTGATTGTACTTGGTATCTCGAACTGGCGCACTTTTGTAAGCTCGGCAATAACCGTGAAAGAAGTGTCTACGGCAATGAAGAATAAAATGGAAACATCTCTAGAACTATTACTCAAACCAACTTGAGAATTTAAGACAATACACTATAGACATTTTTTTGAAGAAAGAGATATCATTGTAAAGTTACAGAAAAGGTCCCCTTAGCTTATCAGTAATCTGTGAAAACGAATGCTCCGTTTAGCGGACAAAGAGACTAGCCGTCCAGCATTAAACTGCAAGAAGATAGTAAAGGTGAGACTAAAGCGCATTTCTTTGAGAGTTTCCCAGCTTAATAGTTTTCTACGGACTCGCTAGGGCTAGGCAATCAACTAAACTAAACAAGTAAATAATAAAAAAAATATTAAATAATAAGTAAACTCAAAGAAACGGTGTGTAGTATCAAGGTGAAAATAGTTGTTCGGCTATCCTAGTGCAAACGAACTTCTATGTAAATAGGTAGACTCCAGGCACTTCGATCGTCTGCTACATTCAGGCAGTCATTTTTGCTCGAAAACCACTGCACTGAAACAGAAGTCTGATACAGTAATTAATAAGAGTTCACGGCTATAGAACCTCTCATCGAATCTCTTCCTGACTTTTGACATATTCATAAAAAAGCTTACTACCATCGCCTGTACTCCGAATTAATACATAATACTCCTATATATGTGAGTGTATTAAATTATTCCCAGAAAGCTGAACTAGTAATTGCATTTAAGCCCCAAGCTTTGACTCACCCAAACTATCACAGTTTTTAAGTTAAACAGTAGATGAACTTTTTTGTTTTTCTTTTTGCACGACCGCCTCATCTTAATTTGAAATCGCGTTCTTGCGCCAAAGGCAATTTCACTCATTCGGCTAAGAAATTTCAAGAAAAATGCTGCGAAACTACCTCAGCGCAGACATAAGTATGCTTATGTAGCCATGTAGGTATACTACTTAAGTATGTGTGTGTGCAGGCATTCAGCTGCAACTCGCGACTGGCAAGGAAGCAGCATTTCTGGCACACGCGATAAAATTCGAAAAGCTTAACGCTTCACTGCACTCAGCTAAATAGCAGCTTTGGCGAGAGCGAAAGCAATTGTGCATACGCTGATGCCGCCGCCGAAGTGCAGGAGCAGGCGACCTGCAACGGTGAGCCGGGGCGTGGGGAGCGTTGCATTTGCATAAGTGTGTCTGGAAGCAAATTGAGCATGCGCTCCGCTGGGATAAGCACACCAGCTACCAGAGCAGCCGAAAGTGCATGGCGCTGAGCAAAATGAGCAAATGTTTGATGCCAAAATGGAAAAATTATGCTGAAGAAAAATGCAACGGTGCTTAAGTCGATCCGCGTAACGGTTGTTTGTGCGTAAGCCATTGAAAATGCTCACTTCTGTATGGGTGTGTGTGTGTGTTCGCTAAATTGTTGTAGTGGAGAAATCGCGTGTGCATATGTAGTAGCAGCGGTGTAATGGATGTGATTATGCGCGCATGTGTTGCAGCACAATCAGGCACTCACACGCATACACATATGCGCGAAAAAGTTCAAATGTGTGGGAACAGTGCGGCAGGCGAGGCAGGTGCGCTCAGCGGGACCATCGTAATCAATACGATTTCTCAAAGGTAAAGGCGGCACTAGAAAATTCATACAAATAATTTAATGGCACATAAAATTTGCGCCTTTTCTAAACCGAATTAAGGCCAACTGGCAAGTGGAAAATACAAAAACAAAAAACAAGGCGAAATGCGACACATTTGGAACGCGAATGCACTAAATTTTATCGCAATAAAAGCGCAGCGTCGGCATATTAAATTAATTAGAATAGTCGGAAAACTATTAAACTTAGTATGTAGTTTCGGT